>VVHJ01040885.1:0-18663 GCA_015107715.1 Tylochromis polylepis | reverse complement strand
GCGGGGGGGGGGTTACGAGTGAGCGGTTGGATTCACTCATTTGCAGGCGGAGCGGAGAAGACTGACGAAGCAGGTTCTGACAGACAGCGGGAAGGCAGGGCTGGGAGGGAGCAACCTGACAGAATATCTCAAACAGAGGAGAAGCTCGTAGAGCTGGTGCTGATTGAAAAATCTACAGACCCCCCTCCCTCCTGCTGCGCAGGTGCAGCTGTGGTGTCGCATGTTAAAAGACTGGCAAAGAATCCGGGTTTTGGATGGGGGTGAGTTTAGGTGTCAAAGACAATGTGAGACGAATGTGAACGTGTGTGTGTGTGTCTGCTGCCTGAGCACCAGTGTTGGATAGTAGAGGCCAAAACAGCCCATAGCAGTATTATCAGCACTTTCCTCAGTGATAATAGTTTTTATTATCAGTGTCAGTCACTGCATTAGTTTAAGATGTGAAAAATGAGTTATGACTTTGCCTATTATTGGCTGAAAATCCTAAACCAGAGTTATTTAACCAAAAACTCATAATCTCATCAAAATCTCTAATTTTTGAAAAATGAATCATACTTCTACTGACAGTGCTGGATTAATGTAATAAATCCTTAACATCTAAATGAATGTTTTTCCAGAGAATGACACTTAAAGGTTCACACGCCCAACACTTCTGCGAGGGCACGAGCGCCTGTAAATTACTCAGCTCATTAGGTACCGGGAGACTTGTGCATTAGCCAACTCAGCCCCAGCATGTTATCTAAGCTCAGAGTTCCCACTGCCCCAAAAGGGCATGAATCATGTCCAGTGCTGGGTGTAACACTGTAATCATATTATATTTTTCAGTAATGCAGTAATGTAATGCGTTAGTGCAAATTCAGTAATTGCAGTTACAGTTATGTCATTACAGGTGTTACAAAGATCGTTCAGTTATCTGCATGTCAGGCACTTCCGCTACTGCCAGCTAATTCTAGTTTGTGTGGAGGAGGAAAAGGGTGGAGCAGTCAGCAGGGATATGGGGGGTACTTTTCATGTTATTGCACAAAAGAATAAAGAGTGCGACGGTGAACTACATCCAGGACAGAAATAACTGCATTAGGCAACGAAGACACCTTCAGCTCTTGGCAAACACCTGCAAAGACAGCATGCTAACACTAGGCTAGCCAAGTACCCAGAGTGACCCCAGCCCAGCAGCCACAACCTCAACTTCAGAAGGCAACAAAAGCAGAGATGAGCAGTCAGCCTCCATTTTTACCTGTGCAAGTAGAATCACCGTAGAGATCGCTTTGTAGTCTCTCTGGGCTGGTTTTCATCTTTGCCTTGTGCTGTCCGCTTTGTGTTCATACAAAACCAGTAAAAGAAAAATCATACGTGTTAACATAGGGATTTTTGTTGATGTAACGACAAAGTAATGTGATGAGTAGTGTAACTTATTACTTTCTTGGAAAGTAATTACTGCATTACTATGATGCCAACACTGACCATATGTTGTGTAGTCATGTTTTGAGTCAACCCACCTTCCCACACCACCAGCTAATGTGCCGACTTAACATTCCAGGGCACATTTTAAAGAAAAGCTAAATAAATTTTAAACAATCTGAAGAAACACAGTACCTGGTCGTTCGTGTGAGATAACAAGGGAACTTGCAAATTCATCTGCAATTTAAATGTATCTTAATATCAACTGTTATGAAAGTGTCATTCTTATTTCCCCTATGCCTGTCTGTAATCTGTCTAAAACACGTGTGTGCGCTTATAATTCATTTTTTCTTAATTTATTTGTCTGACCTTTTTCAATTTACTCGGGTCTACTGCACACTTGCTTCTGCTTATCCCAAGATCAAGGCTGAAGCCCAAGGGGAAATCATGCCTTTGTAGCTGTGGCCCCTCACCTCTGGAATGAGTTACATTTTAGGCTAGGCTGGTACCTAACACTGTCTGTTCAGGCTATTCTCTATCCAGTAACATCAAGTAGAGCAGTTTGTGTTCCGGCTGTGTCTAAGTTCTCTTTGGTGCTGGCTGGTGACACACTAGTTTAGGTAATTGGCTCTGAGCACTCTGAACTCCCCCCCCCCCAGTGAGCAGGGTTGTCAAGGGATCTATTTTAAGCCTAACCACGACCTTTTCCTAAAACTAACCAAGTGATCTTTAGTGTATAAACCTAACCACGTGCCTGTTAATGCCTACTTCCAAACAAGCGCCTCTTAGTGGTTAAACCGAACCAACATGTGAAACTTATTTTCGGCTGGTTCCTTATTCACAAGAGGTCGCCACAGCAGGTAGTTCCGCATTTTTGATTTGGTGGAATTTTACACCAGATGCCCTTCCTGACTTAAACCCCAAGGGATTTGTGTCTCCTCCAGGGATCAAACTAGAGAGCTTTGGTTTGCTAGGCAAATGTGGAAACCACACATGAAAGCAAAAGGGAGGGGGAAAAAAAGCAAAGTTCAAAACAATCCAAACTGGATAGGAGCCAGTGTTTCTGTCCAATATGGACAGCCACAAGATTAAAACCTCTGACTTCACCTGTCAGTGGTTTTAATGTTGTGGCTGACGAGTGCATACGGTGTACAATGTGGCCAGAGGTCTTTGTTTGTCTTTTCACCATTTCCTTTTTCCCATACATTACATCATCCGACCTGAGAGCAGACCTCTATTACTCAATCCCCTCCACCTCAGATGATTGACAAATGTGGGTGTTGTGGGAAACAATAAGGCTTCAGATAAACTGTGCGTGTCCTCAGAGGTCACGGGGTCACACGGAGGGCCACCTGTGCAGTGCTGTTAGCGCTCAGCCCCGACAGAGACACGCACATGCAGCGGCGCTGAATGACATGGTTCTCTTCCTCCCTGGAATGGCAGCAGACAAAGGTAAATTAAAAAGCTCTTTTCCTAATAATTAGCCCCTCGGCGGGGGCAACCTTTGTGCCTCCCACAGCAGGAGAAGCACACAGGTAATTAATGCCCCCCAAGCCCCACCCTACCCTTCTCATCCTGACACACACAGACACACAGATACCGTGCCCTGTGGGGCGAGGGTTGCACGGCCCAGTGGGTCTCCTGTGAAAATGATAGTCTGTCCTCTGTGACCCCTTTAGGGCATCCTACCTGGGCATCCATGGGCAGTGGCAAGGAAATTGTATGTGTGCGTGTTTGTGTGTGCTTCTTTGTGTGCGCAAATTGTGTTGTGGGGTATTTTTTTGAGAGCGCGAGAAACACAAAGATTACTTGCATGAGGGGGTTATTTTAGAAATGACTGTGGTTTGGAAAGGAGAACACAGTGTCTGCTATTACTGAGTGTGCTTTTGCAAAAGTGTGCGCATGCACTTGTGCGTGCCAGCGTGGGCATCCATGCTTGTTCATGCGTGCGTCCACATGGGTTGTGTATGCATATAAAATATGTCTGTGTATATTCTGAGCAAATCTATTCAAGCATGTGTGTCCATATGGGTTGTGTGTGAGTCTATATGCTTGTGTGCTGTGCGCCTGTGTGTGTATGTGTGTATGATGGTGGGTTTTATGCTGTCAGAATAGCAGTGTAATGGTGCGTGGTCCCTTTTGATAAGTCCTACAGTTGTGACCGTGGCCCCGTCTTCTTATCTCCAGAGGACAATGTTGCACTCAGAGCAGCTGCCACCACCAGCACAACACACACCAGCTCACACACTCCTGCCGCTTCATGGCTTCCCATTCATCTCTCTACACGCTCAACTTCACACAGACATGCAGATACACACACACATGCGAGTACATGTACGCAGATTTTTACGATCACAGACAACTGCACACACACACACACACACACACACACACACACACACACACACACACACACACACACACACACACACACACAGAGACAATGCACAACCCAGCGCACCACTGCAAGAGATAAAAAATTCCCAAAACGCTCACATATGCACTCGATCAAACCAACTTCACAGTCTAAACAACTTAGTTCTTATCGCTCCAAGTCTTTCTGACTTCTGGCACGCACCTCCTTAAACGGTAATAATTGATAAAATGAGATTGATTAAGCATGCTATTAGTGCAGGATAATTGGCTTGATAATGAGCAGATTGCCTGCTAATTGCTGAACAGATAATAAGGCTCAAATTTGCCCTGGGCGAAAACAGTGAAATACCGTAGCAGATACGCACTAGCTGAAAACGAACAAACCACACAGAAAAAAAAAAAAAACGTGGCCAGATACTCACTATAGATTACCCCACTGCCTCCCAGCCACCCAGTTCAGTGGAGCCACCATGACTCCATTACAAGCTTAAGTGCATGTGAGGAAACCAATGTCCAGCACAGTTTGGTCAGAGATTATATGATCTTTAAACTGCCTGCTTCCTAGGACAAAGTCTGTGTGACGTCTGATTATGTCCACGTAAGAATAGCATGGCTAATTGTCTTGTGCATTCCCAGTGAGTGGACGTCATTGCTTCCTTCCTTGTGCACACTTTCCTTACAGTCCCAGAAAATAAGTGCCTTATTGTACCTTTAATGGCTTGTCAATGAGGCATAACTCTGCTAGGTACTGACATTGTACTCTTGAAAGTACCAGGCTTGTGGTTTGTACCTCAGGACCAGTCTTGAACCTCGCGTGAGAATTTTCTGTAATGGTACAAAAACAGACCTTTAAAAAAAGCATTTTGGGAAAACTGAAGTAATCATGAATTTATTTTGTATTTGCCTGGAAATGAAGTGGTTTCAACACAGCGCTAGTCTAGTCTTACTTGACCATTCAAGTAAAGCCCTACCAGTGATAAGGTTAGAATCACTGATTAGCTGGTTTGTACTTTTACTGTACCCTTATTTCGTACTCCTTTCTCTGTGCTTTGAGAAAAGACAACTTCAGACGACGTCCAGACCTGATTTTTCCAGCACTGTCTGGAATTCATGTGTGAAAACCGCTACAGTTTCATTCGCTTCAAGCATTTCATTGGATCATTCACATGAGGAAACCTTTGGGTAATTTACAATTTCTGCTCCACTGATTGTGCCCTGGAAAATCTCAGTATCCGTTTGCTTAAGGAAGGTAAGTTTTCATGACCTTTACAGGGAAAACAATGAGCAAGCCTTCTCCTTTATGATGTCAACACGAACCCTTTCGACATTAATTCTGACTGAATTAGATCTTGTTCAGTTTTGGTTCGAGGTTAAAAATTTCTTACATCACCATCAGTGTGTGACATCAGCGCTGTCTGAAACTGAGGCTTTCATTCTAGTGAAGTCCCCAAAAATAATATTGGGTCATTTATCTTGTCTTATGCCACAACCTAATCTGACACCAGCTGGAAAAGAGTCGTGGATGCAAACAAATATGTGAACCTCACATTTTGAGTACTTTTTTTTAAAGAACAAAAACACTTTAGCTCTTGATTTCTACACAGAAATACAGAAAGTTTGCTACAATCCAGTTGTAAATTTCTCTAAAGTAGTCTCTTCTCACAAATGGTACCAGCGCTCACACATGACTGTCTCTCATAAATTGCTTTCACTCTTGCATTATAATTATTAATCAGTCCCAAGTTCATTCTGATTGGCTATGTAAAAATGAAATCCTGTATCACTGTATATAATAAACCACTGTTTAGTTTTTGTCTTCCTAACGAGCCTTCAAACTTTAGGATCATGCCGCTGCTTCTCTGTGACAAAAGAAGCCAGTTGAGGTGTTTGGGAATCTGATCGTAATGTGTCCACAGCTTTCCCTTTAGAGGTTTTCCAGACATGCCCAACAGGGAGGAGATCCCGGGTAAACCGGAACCTGCATTTTTGTCCTGGGACTGCCTCGGAATTCCCCAGAAGGGGCTGGAAATGGTTCTTTGGGAGAAAAATCTCTGAAATAACTTACCTAGCCAGCTGCCATTGTAACCCAACTTTGGATAGGTGGATATATGACCACAATAAATGAGTGCCAACTAGCTGTCTGCAAGGGCTTACCTTTGGTAATTTGAGACAATATACAATATTCTCATCTATGTTTGTGGTGTTGTTGCCGTACAAACTTGTTTTAACAAAACTGTATACATTTATCTACGAAGTCTGTGCTCCACTTTTGGTGTGTGAACTTACTAGCAGTAAAGAGTCAACATCTTTATGGGTAGAGAGTTTATATATTGTTTATGTTAATGACAAGTCAAAACCAACTCAGCCTACCCTCAGAGTCTTTTATGTACAGGTAAAACAAGCTTTGTAGAAGCTGTCTGTATAAATTAAGAGAGAGAAAAGTCATGGCATCAGTCACACTGGGAGCCTTGAAGATTACTTATATGGCTAATTCATTCTAAATGAATGTACCTTTTGAACTCTAATATCTTGTGGAGAAAAGAGAGACTGTGAGATTTAGGCTGGGTTTGTGAGTCTTGATATAGCACTTCTGTTTTCTCAAACCTGATTGTCACTTTAAACCCAGAAACATATGTTTGGACATTCTGGTGGCATTAAAACGGTAACCCCAGGCACCTTGCTTTAACATAGGATTTAGTGAATTGATTCCTCACGCAGCTCATCTATTTCCCCCTCTATTTCTCTCTGTTCTTTTTCTTCCCGTCCACTGGAGGTGTCTTTCAGCATCCCTGTCAATACGTTGGCCATCAATGGTCCTCTGTCCTCCTGTCTGGGACTCTGTTTGCCTTAGGGCTTCCCCCTCCCTGCATTGAGCAGCCTCCCTTTGTGTAGGAGAATCACAGGGAAAGAAAGCAAAGATGACAGAGAGTGGAGAACAGAGGGAGAGTTTTGGTAAACAGTAGCCTGTCACAGCTCAGCAGGAGATGCTATAGCCACTGCCTTCCCCACCGCCACTGGGGAGATTTTTAATCGCTGGGGCGACTTAAAGAGCCAATTAGACAAAGAAGGGTTTTGTGTTGTCACTGCAGAGAGTGCTGGACATTGATAAACAACTGTGTGAGAAGTGAGGGATGTTTGGGGAGATGTATAGAAGGTCTGTTATGGTCAAGAGCTGTCTGATTTATGCCTTCTTGTATACTGTACTGATGGATGGGGTGGGTAGTCTCAAGGAGCCTGCTGAGAGGGATCTGGGCAGAAGTCACCTATAGAAAATGTATGAATATTTCAGGCTTGAGAGCGCACTGCACTCTATTTTGGTGTCAGTTGGGTAACAGTAAAAGGTATGTGAACTTGCACAAACTTTATGAAGCCTTGTTAGTCTCAGCATTTCTGTTTTACCAAGAAAATAGGGCTTTTAGAGGCATCTGTTCCAGATTCATCCAACTTAAAACAAGATAATATAAGGTGGCTCATCAGCACTTATAGCAAGAGGAAGAGGATGTCAGATGTCCTAGTCTGGATTCCAGGCGTGTTCCCAGACACCAGGCCACTGTGGCCGACGCAAGTCTCCACTGTCATTAACCTACATCGCTCTAAATTACCTCGTATTCCCAATGAGGGGGGGAAAGGGAAGTGTGTGGTGGCGTAGGAGAAAGAAAGACAGAAAGAACGAAGAAAACAGAGGACAAAGGAGGAGGGAAAAGGAGGTAGAAGTAACGTTGGCAGGAAATTCAGGGGGTGCAGGCAGGAGGAAGCAGAACACGATAGATGAGGACAGTGATGGAAGTTGACAAGGAAGGGGGAAAAAAAGGAATGAATGTGAGAGGCGAGGCCTGAACCATTAGGAAATGAAAACCCAGCATAAAACTTTGTCATATTTTGTCACCGGATCCTGCATTAAATGTGAAAAGTGTGATTTATTAGTGTTGTGTTTTCAGCATGAAAATATAATTCATTGGATTGTAAATACTGAGGCTGCCTGTGTGTGTGTGTGTGTTTCACTTTCATGACATTTGGGAGTTCTGGCTTTTAATTAAAATGCTGAAGAGGGAGAGACAGAGACGGCGTGTCCTTGTGTGGGTTTCCTTCCCCGTACATGCGTGCGGACGCTCTTTGCCGTGTTTTTATCTAAGTGTAAATAATGTGGCGTGCTCTGTTGGTTCCTAATGCTCAAACTGTGTGCTGTTTTACCATCGTGGTCGCACAATGCTCACACAATGAAAAAAAGGACCGAGAGACAGGCTGATGGAGTTGACTAGAGTGAAAAGAAAAGCACACTCACACACTCCACCGCCTCAATTACCAAGCAGAAAAGAACAGAAATGATTATTGAATTCCAAGACAATTGCAACTGAGGCAAACAGTAATAAGTGATGGGCATGTTGTGCAAATTGATTATGGGGGAGAAATGGGCATGAAATTGAAAAACAACAGTAATCAGAGAACATTAAAAGCTGGAACAAAAGGGGGCCTGTTTAAAAGGCAGAGAGGGGGGAACAAAGGTGGAGATACTCAAGGGGCAGCAGGGGAGGCGACGGGCGGCTATTGACAAGGTGATTGGCAGGTAATGATAGGCTCATACACCTGATGCCTCAGGGTGAGTGGCCAGGAACAGGAGCAGCTCAGGTGACACAGTGAAGTGGGAGAAATTCCATCCATGACATAAGCCATTCACATACTGACCACACATGAGGGGTCACAAATGTTCACACACCAGCGTCCTCATGCATGCACGCACACACCCCGCCCCACACACTCCACATGCTGACAAGCAGGCTTTGTTCCGCAGAGGCGATTAGTAGACTGACTGGTTGACTGTAACTCTTTTGATAATCAAATAATCTTTAAATTTTTTGTATAATGTTGTGTTTTCGACAATGGGAAGATATGTGTGAGGAGGTTTTTAGTTTTATTTAAAACTAAAAATCAGATTGTTATTTAATGAAAAATAACAAACTGAATTCATATTTATATACCCAAATTAGACCCAACACACTGGACTTCAGTCAGAAAGTCAGAAATGAATCAAGGATAGCATTCAACCACTAAAACCAATTTTTCTGTTCAGGAATGCAAGTAAATAGCTGTAATTTGGCATCTTAATTAAAAAAAAAAAAAGCGCTTTAATATTTTTTTCTACTTTTTTGTAAAACACTAAATGTGAAAATCCATGAATAACAAAGATAATTATATTTTAGCATAAAAAACATCATTTTGATTAAAGAACTCGCATATAAAACAGTGATTTTAGTAATTACCAGAACTGTTAATTTAAGGCAGCTGTGGCATTAACCTTACACTGAGTGTTAGTTTAATAAATTTATTAAGGACTGTATTTACAATGTGAGCAGCTGAAAAAATAGAATATAAAGTTGTCTCCAGTTGAAACTGTCCTAGTAAATAATGATGTTTCCTTCTTTTTCACGTGTATATTGCAGTGAAATGAGTGTTTGGATTATTTTCTTGCATGTTTCAAATGTGCCTCCCAACAGGAGTGGGGGGAACCATCTTCACTTCTCTTGATGTGCATGACATACTGCTGAGATTTTGAAGGTGTGTGTGTGTGTGAGCACTTGGCTGCTAACTCTCTATGTAGGGCTCACATAGCTTATGCGTGTATTTCTGTTTTATTTTTGCATCTTTGGAGACCTTCCTGCATACTTCCAGTTGATGCTCAGAGATATCTCAGCTTATTGGTGAAGTTCTACCTAAAACTGCAGTAAATATACAAGACCTAGATGAAATTGACTCAAGTGATGGTCAGACAGTAAATAAATGATAGATATGCAAATAGGATTGCTTAATATGAAGATTTACTGATCTTGAATTACCTTAATTTCTGTCTCTATTGACTCGCAAATCAACTGTACTCAGTTGGCTTGCGAGTCAATAGAGGCCTAATTGAAGCATGGAGCAATCAATCAAACAATCAAAGAACCTAATTCAAATACAAGAGAAGGAAATATTTAAGAGAAGAATCTTCTCCTAAATGCTTTTAGGAGGTTCTTCATTACGGAAATTTCTTTGTTACAGAGCTCAATTAAAATATGAACGTGGGAAGGTTTAAAATAAATAAATAAAACTGAAAAATGAGTATAAAATAAGGTGCAATGTGTTAAAAAAAGTACTCCAACTTCAACAATACTATGTACTAGGTAAAAATAGACTTGATGTTATGGGAAAGAGCCGTAAAGTTTGGTGGCCACAGGTAGGAGTGATTTCCTGTATTTCTGTGGTGGAATGAGACTTCAGCTAAACACCCTCCTGTGAATGTCCAGCATGTCACGGAGAGTGTGTGAGGGATGTATTTGGGCTGTGAGAAATTTTAACTGGCACTTCCTGTGCTATTTCATGATGCAGCTGATCCTAGACATTTTTCTCAGTCACAGAGAAGATGTTTTCTAATCAACAAATTAAAAAAAAGAAAGAAAGAAAAGAGAGACAACAAAAGACTGAATTTTTTTTTTTACCCAACAGTGATAGAAAACAAAATAGAATTAGCCCAGTTCCTCATTTGAAATGTTTTGCAAACACGAGGAAGTTAGCGTTTGAGAACAGATGTGACGTCTTTTGTTACTTCTCCTCGAGCGTGTCTTTTCTGCTCTGCCAGTTTGCGCTGTAATAGGATAGGAGTTACGAGCAAATGGATATAAGCTTCTATCAGAACCTGATATGAGCCGCATGTGGAAGCGAACATGAAGGCCTGCTGCGTGAACACGGCTTTGGTGCGCATTTTAAAACACATGGGAAGGATTCCCTGACAGACTGCACCGAGACATAACACACATTTGCAAATGCAGATAGCAAATCAGACACAGTTTGGAAACTTTTTGACTTAAGAAAATCTTACAGTTCTACACAGACGGCACCTCGCTCGCCTCTCCCCACCTGTTTAGCAGTCTGTGAGTGCTGTTGGACTTACTTCAACATGCTGCTAAATGTGCTATGAAGCACATGTCTATTGGTGCTTCAAGAACCAAGGATGGCTACGAGCTAGCAAACACCCCTCTGGAGGATATCGCCATATCCTTACATCTCCCTCCAAACACCCAAACAACATCCTTCAAAACATCTCTTCATCTTTATCCTTCCCTTCTTCCCTTTCCTTTTTTCGTCGCCTCTCTTGCCTTGTACTTCACTCAGTGATGCAAATGAAAAACAGTTCTAGGCCCGATGCTGGTTCTAACGTTACACTGAAGTTCTTTTAACCTCCCCTGCCAGCATTTTGTTCCAGGCTAGCAAGGCAACTCAGCAGGACAACTTTTCTTACTAATGCTCAGTAGTTAGCTCATGCTGAGGGTTTAGGGAAAACTAATTTGCGTTTCGCTACGTGCAGCGGGAGAAGTTTGTGCTTGCGAGCAGTTCAAACAGAGGTCGAAATGCAAAGATAAACAAGAATCTACAGAGGGAAACTGATTTTGATTCAGCATCTATTTGCACAGATGCACAAAAATTCTTATTTGGCCCCCTGTATCAGCATCAGAGAACCATAACAAAGAACAGGCAGTCATTCTTTAGGCAGTACATATAAAATCAGGCGCCTGTGTGTTGTTATTACTCAAATATCACACAGCATATGTTCATAAGAGGGCACCCCAGTGAACAAACATAAGAACTTTAAAGGTTAACAGGAATTCTTCAAACAGGCCAGCACATATACACACACCCTCCAAGTGTCCTGAATCAGTCACATAAATGAATATGTAAGATATTTGGCACACAGTTTAAGGAACACATATGAGCACTGTATTGTAAGCTGTTATTTGGACTCTTCTTTTAAAAAGGGGGTCATTGGAGATGACAGTTGGGGTGTATAAAAGGTCCATAAGGAAATGAAGAGCTGGGAGGAGGGACTTCTCCTTGATAGGTGATTGCTAGGCAAACATACCTGCTGTAAAAGCAGTCATAAATCATGGCTGCAGGGGGACACCTTGGCAGCACGCTGTACACACTATACCACCACAATGGGACTCACCTGGAGCTAAAGCATAAGGTGATGGGGACAAGTGTGAAGGGAGTGACAGGCAGGGAGAGATAAAAAGAGAGAAAATAAAGAGATAAAAGGAAGAGGAGGAGAGACAGAAACATGAAGAAGTTTATGAGGAGTGTTAGAGGGCATAGATGGAGAAAAAAAAAGACGAGTGCTAGTTTGGCTGAGGAATGTGTCAGCAACAGGGTGAGAGAGAATTAAAGGAGTGAGAGGACAGCAGAGAGAGGAAGGGGAGGAGGTGATTGATGAAAACCCCCAGTTACAGGCCCTTGGAGGAGGGCGGGACACCTCACTTCATCACAATCACACACACACGCACGTCTTTGTCGATGCTGAACTCCTGACAACATCCTTGATGCTCTTTGATCCCACACACCTTTAAAATCCCTCATCAGTCAGCCAGAGACATCCACGCTCATACATTTCTATTCAATGACTGACCCCGTCTAACCCCTCAATAGCCTCCTTGTCAAAACACTGAGGCATCATCAACGCCTTTATGCTTACTGCTAAGGCCGTATGGTTCTAAGCAGCACATCAGGGCTGCTGTCTGAAAGTTGATGCTTGGAAACATCAATGGAAACAAAATGAGCATTTACTTATCCACATAGCTACAAGTGCTGTGGCCGTGGTTTACTGATGAGAGGCTGAAATTTGAGGTGGAGTGATGCTCTTGAACCGTTTCCTCCAAGGACCCAGTGTTCCTTGATGCTGGAATTTTGCGAAGTAGCTGCAGCCACTGTTGTGCAATCTGACATTGATTAGATACTGTAATCAAACCTCGAGTGTCTAAATATGCGTGAGTTTTAGTATAACCGCTGTCCAGATGTTGTGCGCTGTATTTGCCGCCCGTAAGAAATGAAATAAAGGCGTGGTTAATGCAGCAAAACTGGCTGCCACTCATCCCCAGTTTGAACTACAAAGGTTACCAACGTACATGTGTTTCTATTCAAATCACCCTCAGTATGCCAAAATTTTTAGTTCAACGTGTATATGACATCAACAAGCGAAACTATGATCTATGCCCTGGATGAAGTAAGGTTTCATGTACTTTCATGTGTTTCATGTACCAGTTTCATGTACTTTGCAATCCTTGTTGTTAAATACTTTAAGTTTAACTTTTTTACATTATAAAACTGTCACTAGAGGTTCAAGGTTATCAAGCACTTGTCAAGGGTACAAGGCAGCACTTTAGAGTGTAGTGCTCCGATGACAAGCTGTTGCACTTCCACAGTTAGACAGCCTCCCAACTTTTTCACAATTGGGTTTGTGCAATAAGATACTTGAATATCTGAGAGTGCAGTACAAGGTGAGTGAATTGAATTTAAAATACTCCTCTTCACATCAAAGGTTTTGAATAATAATAATCATCATCATCATCATCAGGCCCCATCTTATCTTGAAGACCTCATGGCCATATGAGGTACCATATCAGTACCATATCATCCCAATAGAGCACTTCATTCTCAGACTGCTGGTTTACTTGTGATTTCCAGGATATTTAAATGTAGAAACCAGCTCCATGTTAGGATTTGTGACACAGACACCCTCTCTACTTATAAGTTTCGGCTTAAGACTTTCGTCTTTGACAAAGCATATAGTTAGGACTGGATCAGGTGACCTGGGTTCCCATGATGCACTGAATGTTTCTTCTTCTACAAATTTTGTCACCCATTACATGTTTATACACCAGTCTGCATTAAATCATTTTGGTGACAGTTTTTTGTTTCCACCTTGTTTCCACTGTCACCAACAATCACATGACCACCAATAGGGGGTCATGTGATTGTTGGGGTTTTCTCTGTATTACTGTAACGTTTACCCCAGCTGTCACTGTATAAAAGGTGGAGTACATCCTGGATTGGTCGCCATTCTGTCTCAGGGTTAACACAGCAGGAAGACAGCCATTCACACCTGAATCCAATTTAGAATAATCAGTTAACCTAACAAGGACCTTCCTGCATTGAGGTGACAGTGCTAACTATCACCTAACTACCTGAAGTAACTTCTGATATTAAAACTGACTTTCCAGAACCAACAACTGGTTAGTCAAAACTGCCATATTTCTGCAAATGCAGCTTGTAATTACTGACTGCAGGTATTTATGCCCACATTTCTCAATTCAGTCCATCAGCTAAAGCTGTTCATCAAACATAGTCGGGTTTCTGTCACTCTGCCTATCCACCTGATTGCTTTTATCATCACCTTATCCAGCAGCCAGTCCCCAAGTTTCAGCTGCAAAGTTCCATCTAGGTTTGCTCCACAACCATCAGTATCTCAATTCATCCCTGATTTCCTTCACTTGCCATAAAGAGATGCAGAGGTTATTGACGGTGCTTCACTATTGTTAGGCTAAGCTTAGAACAGTAGAATACATATGATTATACTGCTAATCTTACTAATCTATGAATGTATTTCCAGAAAATTTGTACATACATTAACAGCCCCATCTCCTGACAGTTTGCTTTGTGTGAAAAATTAATTCAGATGAACACGATGAACTTTCATGATCCCTTAATTGTTCATACCAACCGTGTTCGATGCATAATTTCTCTTTGACCAGTACTTTGCTTAATGAATAAAAACCTTCAAAACAAAAGACTTTCTCTCAGCTGCACTTAGTGTTTCTGTTCGAATTCAAAAAATTGCATAAATGGTGAACATAGTGTTTTGGGTTTTTTTTTTTCCCTTTTTGTTTAGCTCACTCAAAGCCTCAAAGCCCACTCACATAGGGGTTTCACAATAATATTTTGACACATGATGCATTAGAGGTTCAGGGCTTTTTGGGTTCAGTATATTGCCTCAGGGCACTTTTGCATGCGGTCCGGATGAGCTGGGGATGGAAACAATGGACTGTTTGAACAGCAGATGAGCTACTGTACCTCCTGAACTGTATATCTTGCCTGAACATAGTTTGAATACCTCGTAAAATCAGGGGCACATTCAACAGTCGGCACATTCACACACTTTTCATTTCGATTCAGTACAGTGACGTGGAGCATTCTTGCTGTTGCTATGTTTGTATCAGTGTTTACCCTCTAATTCAGATATTTCCAAAGGGCACCTGGAGGCAGTTTTTAATTGTTTGGCTGCCTGACACAATTTAAGTATAATGCACCGAGTTTATCTCTGTGTGCTATTTTAAAAATTCAGAATGTCCCACAGCAAAATTGGCAAGGAGTAGAAAGATGGATTTGTCACAGGTGATAAATTTATAACCTTGTTTGCCACACACACACACCTACACACACACCTGGAGCTGGCTGCCCAGTCTAATGCATGATCAAACAGCATTAGACATCCTCATCTTTTAAATTTCATGTAGCCTGCCTGCAGGTGGACTAATCCAGAGGTAAAATACCCTGCCTCTGTTTGGTGGTAATCCTGATGTTGGCAGACAGAAATGATATAACATAAAAATATCAGCCTGAAACATAAATTGAGATGGTTTGAGTTTCAGGCTGAGAACACCAGGTTTCCTCTGTCTCTCTTTCTCTTTCTGCCTTAATTGCATTACAAAGACAGCCTTATACAGGTGTACTGCAAGTGTGGAAAATGCACTTTCAATGGTGACTTGTAGACTGATTTGCCTGTTAGACATGGACAATGCCACAATGTATTGATGCTAAGGCACAGACTCGCTGTTTGCCGAAGCTCCACATCAAACGGCATCTGCAGACAGGTAATGTGTGTGCAAAAAAAAAAGCTCTAAAAAGGAGCGCGAGAGCACGAATGAGAGAAAGCATCGGAGGTAAACAGTATGTGGGCTTTGATGTCGTTTGATGTCTGATGCATATTGCGCCATTCTCTTTATTAGAGAAGAGAGGGATGAAGGCAGAGATAGGGAGGGAGATGAAGAGACAGACAACATGAAAGCATCATTAGACAGCGGTGGATTTAACCTCTCACAAAAGGCATATCCACAAAACTCAAACCAATCCCTGTAGATGTGAATGCCACACACTATGGTACATTTGCTAATGGAAAAGAAGCCTCAGTGCACTATGTGCATACTGTCTCCTACTGTCATCCTGAAACATCGGCAATACTCATGGAGGATTTGGGGAATGTGCTCAAATGTAACTCTCTGTCACAGCAAGGAAACAAATCACTTTGCGGGTGTGTCTGGAAAGCTGCTGGAAAACAATATTGAATATTTTCTTAACCTTCACCTAAGAATCAGTCACAAACCATCTGTTGAAGCTGGGACCTCCCCTTTTCACACACACTTCCCCTCCTCCATGCACACAAACACAGTGACCCAATCCTTCTGTCAATCCATCTGTTAACAGAGCCAGTTGACCTCCACCTCACTCTTGATCCATACACAAGCTTGGAGATTCTCAAGCAAGCGACTTTCGCCCCCTGTCTCCCTCAAACATGCACAAATGCTCACATATGCTCACATACAGTACATGTAGGATTACGGGGGTGTTAGTGATGAAGAACATTCCTGACCTCTCTTCTAAAATAAGGGACTTTGTGGCCAGAGTGTAATCCATGACTTCTACTCAGGCTCTCTGGGCTTTAAGCTGCTAAGGTTTTGGCTAAACTGGCCGTATTGTACGGTTGTGGGAATCTGGTGGTATTACTGGTAATCCAAGTGCCATACTGATTCTGAAACAAGGGCCAAGGACATAATTAGAGCAGGGAAGTGTGGGCATACTGTGCACACACACAAAGAGGGTTCAGATATCCTGACAATGAGCATATGAATATTATTGATATATCGGGCAAAGTAAAATAACAGCGCTACACTGCTGTAGCTCTTATTGGAAAATGTTAAGTTAGTCAGGATAATACAGTGTTTCTGCACATGCATATAGGCGCAAACTGACCTCTTTTGTTTGTTACAGCTACAATACCAGGGTCTGTAAAGCTCTGTGTAATGACTAGAACATATGCCAGCAGCTTTAGTCAAATCCAGAAAAAAAGTCAGACCTGAAAAGCCCTGATGCTAACTGTCACCAATTAAGTCTGAATTTTATATCTGCAATTTAATTGAAACAACACTTTTTAAATTAAAGCGATTCGAGTATAGCTTTGTGACTCTGCAGTAGTGTCTGAAAAAACGCCCTGAAAATGCCGGTACAGCCTGTAATTGACTGGTAAATATTTCAAAGCGCACAAATGGAACAAATAAATTAGCACTAAGAAGTCAGTTGCGACTCCGTTTCAAAATAAGATATTTAGCGGCGAAGATTCAAATCACTTTGGCCATAATTTGCTTCCACATGGATGCTTATTATCTGTGGAGCAGCAAAACACTTCTGCACACACACATACACACCTCTTGACAGCCCCCCTGAGGCCAGCAAACTTTTCTCCTCCTCCTTATCAGCAGCAGATTATCAGTGCCTACTGTATTGTTGCGAATGGGCAACCCATTCCAGGCCTAATAGGCTGCCTAAGTGATTCTGTCTTTGTCCTTTTGTGTCCTTGCCTTTCAATCAACCCCCACTGATTGCAATCTAGCCAACCAGGTGAGTGGATTCGTCAGGAGAGTGACAATTGAATGCCGAGATGGGGCAGATCCTTTATCTCGGTGGGACTTCCTGGATTAATTGAGACAGGTTAAGTGGAACAGGAGAGTGAAACATTACGGGGAGCTGACAACTGCAGCGTCAGAGGATGGTGCTGATACAGGAAAGGGTATGAAGGGGGAATGAGATGTTTCAGCAGTTCTCAAATGGGGTCCTTGAAAGGCTTCTAGGACAAGGGAAAGTTTGCTTACATTATGTATTCAATTTAAATTCAATGGTATAATGTTTTGTGTGGCACAGACAATATAATTGATTATACGCATAAATCTGAGGGAATATGCCCACTGATATCACATTTCCATGCAAGAAAACCCCAAAACAAAACTCTCATGTAGAGGAAAACTCTCACTGTCTGACACAGCTGGGTTCTGGAGTTGTTAAGACAAGTAAAAACAAAACAAAACACAGTTGTTTGGGATTTTCAGTGTATCCATGCTCAAGGTCTTCATGGATCGAAAATGTTTCAAAACCGATGATTAGACTGTGTACCTAAAGGGACCTAATCTCAGCCAACCTTATCTAAATATAATTAACCTTAAAATGCAGCTCGTCCTGCACAGACCAGCAGCATGATGATGCATGGTGATGAGTTAACAAGCAGCCGGGGTTCAAAAGAACCGGAGTATAACTAAAAATGCTAAAGGTGAATGTAAAGACATGTTATATGTTAAATGACATGTCATATGTTAAAAGAACGTGAAATTATCAATGGTACTTCGTGCTCGGATCTAATGTGTTTTTTATTAATTGGCATGTGGACTAGAGATGTGCACCACTAAATGGAGGCCCTGCAATATCTGATGAGATCTGTATCCCACTGGTGTCTGGAACTGGATCAGGTCTTCTCGGTTCCTCAGAGCTGAGTACCTGTGGAGGCTTTTCACTTTGTATCTGTCATGATCGGCTTGCTGGCAGGCGGAATGGTGGACCCAAATGCAGGACTCAGAGAAGATGTGGATGAACTAAACTCACTTTATTTGTTGTCTCTCCATACAACAACACACACACACGAACAAAGGACTGGTAGGCAGGCTGGCAGACGGAAGACACAGACGGGATGAGAATACATGAGGGTACAACGCCACAACGAACCAAGAAACACACAGGGTTTAAATACATAACAGATAACGAGGGGACCGGACACAGGAGGGAGACACAGCTGAACCAAATTAACCAAACAACACACGAAGACAAAACTGAAAACATTCACCAGAAACACAGACCTTCAACATAAAACAGGAAGTGATGAACATGCAGCCTGACCTAGGAAGAATCAATAATAAATCATAACAAAATAAATCCAAACCACTGGGTCACTGACCCAGGACCGTGACACTACTGGTATAACCAACACTTGGC
>VVHJ01040884.1:2082-12339 GCA_015107715.1 Tylochromis polylepis | reverse complement strand
AATGTGTACACTGCATTTTTATTTTGTTAAATACGAACAAAATTATATTAGAAGTGCTGCCACGTGTCTGGCCAAAAGAGAGTACCAATGTGTTCATTTGGTAGTTCAATGAAAGGCTTCAGTAAAGAGTGAGAAAAAAAAATGCATTCACGTTTGCAGTTTTGTCTTGTTATACAATATTTGAAATTTAAAAAAACAAAACACTACATTTTAGGAAATATTTGGGCTGTTTTCTTGTTTGTTTGGTTTTTTTTTTTTGTACTACTTGAATACTAAAGTGGCCCTCCAATGAGATGACATTGCCAGCAGTGGCCCACAGCTCATTTAAGTTTGAGACCCCTGCTCTAATGTAAGTGTTCTATTAATGTTGGTGGCGTTAGTTGCACTGTGGACCCAGAGCCAGCACAATAGAGCCAGCAGTGCGCGGGCAGGAATGCATTTCTTACTTGGAAATTCCGACACCACTTCACATTTAAAGAACAAAGGGATGGGCAAAATCTGACTGTGCAATGGAAACTCTGTTTGCCAGCAACCAAGGTGCTCTCAACGTCAAAAGACTCCAACCTAAACAAACATCTGGAAGTAAGTTCTTTTTTAAAAACTAACGTTAGATGGATAGCATTAACAACCTGCTAGCTGCAAATAATCATGTGCAGTTCTGAAAGCAGACAAAAAGAAAACATATTACTGATACAAAAGTAGTTTTCTATACGAGATCACTGCAAAAAATGCAGCCTTATCTAATGTCCACCCTGCTTGTTACTCATTTTATATTAAGATTTAAAAATCTAGTTGGTATTGGTATGTCGAGTAGCCTTCGGTAATAGTAATAAATCACACAGCAATAGTACATTCATGTACTATTGTAAAAAGCATGACAATATATTAAGTAATCCAAAGTATTCAGAATACATTACTCTCATTGAGTAATGTAACAGAATACGTTGCAAAATACATTTTGGGGCATGTAGTCTGTAATCTGCAGTGGAATACATTTTAAAAGTAACCTTCCCAACACTGATTATCACTGAAGCAATAAGAAGGTGTGAGGGAACAAAAGCCACAACTCTGCCACAGAAAAAAAGCAGACGAGGCCAATGAAAGGAGAAGATTTCAGATCCAAGTAATGAAGATCGTAAAGTCAGCAGTTGGTGTGGGAAATGCAGCGCACCTGTGTGCAGGTATCAAAGCCAGAAACAAGGTAGTTTGTCAAAACCCCCATACAGTGAGGAGACTGCAAGAAACTGTCTGGACAGTTACACAAACATGCATGTACTCTCTCCCACACATGTGCGCACACACACACAAAACTGATGTTGACATTGTTCAATTGATTTTGTGTCTTTCTTTTTTTCATTTCCAATTTGTTGAAAAAGTAAAAAATACAAAATATTTCAAACATTAAATCATTCTTGTGTGAACCAAAATACAGTACAAGATATAATACAATATAATAAAATATTATTCTTGACCAAAATAACAAAGGTGGCATAAAAACACACTGGTTCTAACACGGGTCATTTTTAACCCACTTATGGAAGAGTGTAGGGTCCAGTCAGTCATGCATCTAAGGGTTAAGCAGGAGCAAGATGGAGACCGGGCCGGCAGAAGGTAAGTATGACTCCACAGATGGATTCCACAGAGGGAGCGATGTTGATGGAAACTCTGGCAGGCACACCAAGAAACTAGGGCAGGAAGACAAGTAGCTAAGGTAAGTAACCGGAAAAAAAACTTTGTAGAAGCACAGCTAAGCCTGAACTAAGTATTTTTTAGCTGGCAGCAAGTGAATGAAAAACATGCCCTTTATGTGTGAGGTTGAGTGGTAAGGATACAGCCAGGTCTGATTATAAGGAACACCACCTCACAGACATTCACATCAGAAAAAAGTGAATGAGAGAAACAAAAGAGGGAGAAGGGAGACAGGGGACCCAGGAAGGCCCTGGGGACCATGACAACTGGAAGCAGGGTGGGTCAAAATGGCTTACTCCTTACTCTATGGTCCTGTGAAACAAGTGGAACACAACACAACACAAATTATCTTCTCTGATAACTGATCCGAATATACCATTATATACGCTTCTTTTGAGTGCCCTTTCCTCTGAGCTGTAGCTCAGGAGGTAGAAGAGGTCATCTAGTGAGCAGAAGGTTGGTGGTTCAATCCCTAGTTGCACCAGTCTGCATACCAAATACCCTTGTGTAAGATACTAACCCCTAGTTGCTCTCTGATGCATCCATCCCAGTGTGAATGTAACTTAAGGACAGAAGAAAGCGCTTGTATGAATGAGGCATGCTGTGAGTAGAAAAGAATGATACAAGAATCAGTGGTGTTTTAAAGTTTTGTGCCAGCAGGCCTGTCTGCCTTAATATATAGAAAATTATTCTTAATTTTTGTGTGCTTGTAGTACCCAAGATATACAGCCCTTGAACAAGGAGTGTCCACACATGTTCAGGAAATAGGTGCACATCTGATAGCATTTTCTAAAATGGAGGGTTAATGATTTGGTGGATGAGCACTCATCGTGAGCCCAGCATTCATTTGTTCAACACATTTAGTTATGATGAAGAACTCATTGATGACTATTATGAGAAAGAGGGCACAAGATTAGACCCTGCCAAGATACATGGGAACTCATATCAGTCGGGAATTGTAATAAACTGCTCCTGTACTCATCGTGGGGCTGGTTCTGCATGTGGAGTCATATGCCATCATATGAGGTGATCACAGACTTGGCCAGATTCACACAGCTGATGTTTAGGGATCATTACGATGTACAACAGTTTTGTTGCATCTCTAATGATGTTGCTATGGTGCAATGTCGTCATGCTGAACGCAGAGGGTCCTGGGTGAAGGATGTGAATGTCCTTGTGGGTGCCATGACTACACCTTATGCAAGGCTCATGTTGTATGATTTGCTAGACAAACCGCACGAGTGTGTTTTGTATTGGGATACAAACAATGTTATTTTCATCTCTCGACCCGGTGAATGGGTCCCTGCCTTGGGTCCCTACCTCAGTGAGCTGATTGACGAGATGAATAACAGTTGCCATAGAGAGGGAGGGGAGGATTACGTTACAGGATTACAGTTCATCTCTGGGGTTCCAAAATGCTACGCTTATCACACAATGGTAGAAGGCAGAAAAAGCTCACTTAGTGATCCACTGGTTATCTTTCAAGGCAATTTCAATATCATCAGAATTTTAATAACTCACAGGAAGATCTACACACATCATCTTTTTTCTTCTTAGGACATAAACAATCACAATAAACAATTCATTCAGAACAATAAGCTTAGCTAATTTTGTCTCATAATTACATGTCTTATTATTTGGATAAAGATGGTGGCATGCTGAAGCATTAGATGGTAATGTGACATAACAATTCCTCATAGATGCTCCTTTAAAGGGAAAGAATTCATCTGTGTAAGTCTGTTTGTAACTCTTTCTAAACAAACCTCACAGTTTTGATATTCTTAGCATTTCACCCACATTAAATTTAAAAGTCATCATCTTCCTGGGTTTTATGTTTTATGTTTTAAAGACTGTTTTCTCATTATGTTTGTTCACCATCTGTTCACCAGTCATTTTGATTTGTGATAAGACTTGTTACAGACTTGTACAAAATCTTGGATCACGTCTTTTTGTGTTTTCACAATACGCTTTAAAAGCTTCTGTTAAAACTTTCTACAGTGGTGGATTAATCTTGTTTAATGTTGAGAAAACATCATTTTCTGCAGAATATTCACTCATATCAACCAAATCAGGCTGAAACTTTCATTTTCATGATCACTGTGAAACACAAAATAACCAGACTGTAACTGTTAACACATCTTTTATTGAATTCAAATCACACACAAAAATACTGAGCATTGTACAATAAGACTGGAACACCCTACACATTATAGCTTCTGCTTTCTCTCTCCAGTAATTCCCAACTGATTCCCGGTCATACGTATCAGTGCTAGTTTAATGGCATCGTCATCATCATCTACCAAGGAATCGTAAGCCTTAGAGATGGCATATGCAATGTTTATCGATGGCTTCAGATTACAAAGAATAGTATGACCACAGAAAGTGCCAGATGGCAGGGATGAACGTCCATAGTTTTTTAATAATTTCAATAGTAGCCAGCATAGAAAACCTCAGCCACCTGTGTTCACAAATGAAACATAACTTTTTGTGATACTTCTCCAAAGCAGGTGGAAAATGATGACTTTGATGTTGTTTACAGTTTCTTCAAATAGCTCCGGGATGTGCCCTGCAAGTCACACAGAGGTGGAGATGGAGGAGATGTCTAGATTAACAGTGCTGGGGGGAGACTCAGGGGGTCCCACAATGCACTCATGCTGTTAGCCTGGGCAAGTTTAAAAAATATAGCATCTCTCCCAATCTACACACAGCAAAACTAAAAAGGAGCCAGTTATATACTACTGCCAAAATCTGCCAACTCAAACGTGTGGATAATAACCCCTCGTGAATAAGGGAGCAGCTGAAAGTAGCTACTTTAAAAAAAAATTAAAGTAGTAGAGATTCAGCAGAACTGTACCGCTAAATTCAGAGTTACATGTTGACTCATACCCTCAGGATTAACCCACTTCAGTGAAATCTCTCTGCCAACCTTGAAACGCACTTTTGCACTTTTATCTGCCCTTCAGACTGCATTCACAAAGCTGTGTTCTAGATGGTTGATCCAGATATTGTAGCCACTTAAATGTTCACTGGAATTTTCCCCTCCTGGTTTAAACATGCCACTGTTTACTCCCTTTTGAAGAAAGAAATTACAAGAAATTACTTGTGAACAACAATGAAAAATTAAAAGCTTCGATGTGGTTTCCACCTTGTAGAGTACTCACTCCTGTGTCAAGATAGAAACAATGGTGGAAGCTCAGCTCGGTAACTGCACTGCACTGTTGCCACTTTGAAACAGTTGAATGCATTTACTTAGACAATCATCTGAAGATGTCTAAAATTCTCGATTTGTTATATTTCAAATGGGTAATTCTCTGTGATGCCTAAACATGTCTTTGCCTTTTTCTGTGTGGGGTGCCTCAGTGGTCTGTACTCATGTTACAGTTGGGGGTTTGATTTCCACCTGGGAAAATTGTATGCACACTATTCTATTGCATACAATTATATGCATCTATAAAACCTGGTTTCACCAGTGCATTCTACATTATGTCCAAATCAAAACACAGATATCCAGTAGTTTCTTGCAGCACTGAAGAAGGAGTAATTATGGCCCAAGAACAAGCGGCAATATTAGTCTCCACATCTGGGTATCTGGGCCTGGAATCTAGGTGTCATTTTTGGCTCAGAAATCATGTACAGGGTTATTACAGAGAGGTCACAAGTCCCCAAAGATCATTTGGTCTCAGTGGCACTCTGCTCTGTAATGGCATTTTGCTGCTGCTCTCCATACCTCCAACTTTCCATGTATGCACATGAAAGGTGAGGAGGTCTCAGAACAGAACATTACAGCCAATAACAAAGTACTGCAGCTGGAGATCTTTGATTGTGGTTCTGACTGAACTGTCCCTGTATGCCCATGTAAAAGGTTCTACAGTCTCCTTGCCCATTTGAGACAGCTAACCAAGATCAGGCCGTGAAGGTTCTCAGTCATCCAGGTCATCGTAGTCTAAGGAGCTTGGAAAGAAAAGTGTCTGGACTTCTTTAAGTTTCTTGAAGACATTTCACCTCTCATCCAAGAAGCTTCTTCAGTTCTAAAAGCAAATGGTGGAGAGTCCCAGATTTTAAGCCCTATGGGAGTGTCCCCCCAAGAGGGTCATGGTCATTGATCCTCTACTTAATCACACGAGCCAAGGTCTGAAAACGGGTGTGGGTCACAATCAGGCAATTTCTTTCCCCTGCTGACTCAGAAAAGGTTATCGATGCTTTTATCTCTTCCAGACTGAACTCTTGGAATACATTTTACTGTGATAAATTAGTTTTTAAAGAATTTTTAAAAAAAAAAACAGTTATTTAAAATTGTAATTATTATTATTTTTTTAAATAAGACTTGTGACTTGTGACATGACATTTCATTTCTTTTCTGTGCTTCACAAAAATGACTTGGGAGCTGTTTCCAAAATCCAATAGACAGTTAATGAATTATAAAAGACAGAATGGGAGATGTTTAAAGAAAAGTCCCTAAACACAGGTGAGCTGGTGGCCACCTCACAGCTGTCAGAAGATGTGCCAGGAGAGGTGTCAGCAGGGTTTCATTGACTGAGCTCTACTTAGCTGTGCTGTGCTGTAGGCAGCGATGTGATGGAAACGCACTTAACCAAAGGCAAGGTAACTAAGGATGCAAGGAATATTTCTTCTTGTTAATGATGAAATTAACAACAAACCATAGGAAACCAACTTAAGCGATATCAGTAGAGCCAATAATTTATAAGAAGCTTTTTTTCCAACTCTCTTTGTTGGGTGTTTATGGTACAATATGATTTGATAAGGAAAAAGAAAACAAATCCAAGTCTTTTATGACTTGGATTTTTTTTCCCAGCCAATTTATTACATCTTTCAGCAGCGTTAGATGGGTGGGTGGTTTCGTTTATTTCCAGTTCAACAATATGAGTCTTCTTGCCAATAACACTAACTGGACCAAGATATACTGAGTATTTGACCATTTTAGGAAGGCTGCTTTTACTCCACAAATACTGTGAGGACTGAACCCAGAGTGATTCGCTTCCACAGAACCTCTGACAAGGGCTGAAATGTGCTGAGACAGTGTGGTGCCTGTGCTGCTCCTTTGGTTAGAGCTGGTGTTTCTAATCCTTTTTATAAACTTCACAGCTCAGTGACACAAACCACAACAATGTTTTGTCTTTCTTGAGAGAATAGAGATCAGCCATAACAGTTATTAAGACGTGCATACAAGCAGGAATAATTTTTTTTCTGATTATGTTAATGTGATGAAATCAAAATCTTCAGCTGAGCCCATATTTCATTTTACTTTTTTTTCTGCCAGTGAAGGTTATGTTTTTGGTCAAATTTGTTTCTTAGCTAGCAGCATATTTCCAAAACTTGTTTACCAATATAAATTAAATTTGGAGTATTTTTCCGTTGCCAGAGGAATATTTTTCATTTGGCTCTCTGTTTCAGAGGCATTTTGAAATATTTTAATGTACTACTTGAAAAAAAGATATCTGGCACATGTATCTCATGATTCACTATGCAAAGCTGGATCCACTCAGAGGTTAAACACTTAGCAATGGGCAGCTGTGTTCCTTGTGAGTGCTTTTTAGTTGTTCCAGTGGAGAAATATTGCTTGTACAGAAATGGCCAGTTCATTTTCAGTGACAGCTTTTCTGTTTTCATGTCTTTGCTCTTCCAAGTTGTCCCCATTCACACGACATTACTTGAATGCTGCTGGACTCACTCCCAGCACCTTGTATACTTATATGCAGCACCTTATATTCTTTAGTCCACTTGATACCCCTTTAATATAATTTCAGGGTTAATTTTTTGTTTTTACTACACCTAACCAAGTGTTTTTGGTTAACTCTAACCAAACAGCAAATGACAACACAAGTAAACATTGAGAAAATGATATTAAACATAAAACCTAAGTGATCACACTGGACAAATGCCAAACAAAATCCCCCAAAGACCTGACAAAGGACAAAGGACAGAGGACCTGAGAGATGCATCTGACATTTCAGCTGATTCAGCTACTGTTCACCAAAGCCTTTTGAGAAATGGTCTCAGTGGCTGTCGTCTGACAGTGAAGAGGGCAGCCAACATCCAAAGAAGAACTTTTGAATGTCCTTCAAGAAGCCTAGAGAACTATTCCAAAGACTACCTAAAAAATTACATAAAAGCTTGCCTAAGAGACTTCAGGCTGTTTTGAAGAACAAATGTGGTCATAGCAAGTATTGATTTTAAAACCCACTGTTTTTTTGCCTTATGTACTCTATTTCAATGTATATTTCCACAGCTTGCGATAAACTGCTGAACACACAGTATTTTCCATTAGAATAACAGAGAGACGTGAGGGATGGCTCAAAACTTTTGCATGATTTCACCATTGCCAAGAAATGTTTTGAGGTTTTCTGAAATGAATTTCTAGAGCCAAATGTGACCATAACTGAATGAGAGGGTAAAGCAAGTACATTTTATTTATATACATTTAAAACAAAAAGTGTTCCACAAAAAATGAGAGACCTGAGAGAGGTGACATCCTAAGCTATAAGGCTGATTAGCATACTGCAACCATAAACTGTACTGGGTAGAACACATTCTAGTGTGACAGCACCAAATATCTGACTATACTTTATAAAACAATGTCAGACCAAAAGATTAAAAAGAGACTGAAGTGTCAAGTGACATGTTTGGTAAGGTATCGTCTTGATGCATGCTCAATCATCCAGGTAAGTAAATCCCAAAAAGTTGATTCTGTTCATCTGGATGTAGCGTTTTCAGTGGGAGAAACGTTTCGTCACTCATCCAAGTGACTTCTTCAGTCTCAGCTGACTGCAGGTTTCCCCAACCTTATAAACAGCAAATTTGCATAATGACTGAAACCAGCTCACTGGAGAACAACGGGCTGTGAGAACAGCTCCTTGATCATTAAAATGCAAAATCTCATGACCATTGATCAACACCTACTGATCAAAGCCCATTGATCAAAGCCCACTGATCAATGGCCATGAGTACCATTCACAGAGAGTTGGGGAATGGCTGCAATCACAGCATTGTAAGATGGTGAAAGATGTACCCTTAGGCCCCCTCCTCGACTCAGAGATGGTCCTTTCCTTTTCACGTAAATGGCCTCCTTGACTCCCCGCTCAAACCAGCGTTCCTCCCTATCCAGGATGTGTACATCGTCATCATTGAAAGAGTGTCCATGATGTAATGTACTGTTCTTTGTACTGTCTAAGCTGCCACAGAAATTCTAATTTAAACTGATGATGGCCGTTCCAAGTCTGAGCACTTGCCCATTTTAACATCTAGATTGAACAAGTACATTGTCTGTGGCAGCATTTTAGGAGGACAGCCATGGTGGCATTGATTAGTGGAGCTAATGCTCGTTCTATGCCTCCTGATTACTGCAGCCACTGTGCTTCCCCTGATTTTTAGTTAGCCTCAGATGTTCTGGCATTCATTTTTCTAAAACCATCTTTATGAAGTGTCACACTTTAGTCACACAAATCTCACAGTTAAATAATTTTTTAATTATTCTATCAATTCTTTCCTATGTGGAGCCATGATGAAGACATGATGAAGCCCAAAGGTAACTGTGAACGTTCTGAGAGTGGTTTCACAAAGATGCTTTAGACTGGTCTGTAGTGTTAGAACAACAAAGCTGAGTTTTCTTGTAAAAATTTGAAGTCAAACAATTTGGTTTATCTAAGCCAAAGTCTGCCCTTCAGAAACCAGCCCCCAGGTGGCCCCATTTAATGGAGTTAGGCAAGGCTGAAGTCACAGTTCATTTAATTTACTTTTAGTAATCACAGGTTTTTTAACTTACAGGTTGGTAATCACATTATTTGATTTTGTTTCTCCAGTACAGTCTCTCTAAAGTCTGTTTGTTTTTGTTTTTTATTATCAATATAACGAAGTGCCTTATGCTCTGTATTTTATGTTACCATTTGACCGCTGTAATGCACTGCAGTGGTGGACTGGTAGATGCCAAATGCACTTCATCTTATTCAGAATGGTGCAGAACGTACTCACAAAATACCCAAGGGTTTGAACCCATCACTCCTGTTATTTTCAGTAAAACAAGAACATGATAATGATAACTACTTTTTAATACTACTATTACTGCTTTAAATTTATAAAGGTTTCAGTTCCTTCCTACTTTGCTGACATTACTGAATACACACAGCATTTATCCCTTAGATATAAAAGTCCCCCTTATTATATCATCCCCCTTATTATATCAGCCTATGCAGCCTTCATTGACTGTGATTCCACTCTCTGGAATTCTCTACAACATTAACTAAGATCTGTTTCAACAGAGTCTTCTTTTGAAAGTATATTTTGAAGGTAATTAAATACAGAAAATGTCTACACAATGAACATTTTATATACAGTATGTTATGTCTCTTTATTGTTTTTGCTTGTGTTTATTTGTTAAAGCACTTAACAAATAAAAAAGTTGTAAACTGCATGTCCAACTATGACTAAGAAGGAGGAGGACAAAAAAAACTGGTGGCTGACATCTGTGAGAGTGATTGTCATTTTGTAATAAAATGTTTATCACATACATTGAATGGTTCAGCACTGGCAGAGCCAGTAATTTTCCACACTCTC
>VVHJ01040879.1:0-18534 GCA_015107715.1 Tylochromis polylepis | reverse complement strand
TGAGGTATAGTGTGTGTGTGTGTGTGTGTGTGTGTGTGTGTGTGTGTGTGTGTGTGTGTGTGTGTGTGTGTGTGTGTGTGTGTGTAATCCATCCCTTATTTATTCCATAACTTTTTCCAACATCTTTGGACTCTGCACCTTTGCACCATAAATCTGGTATACATGTCGTTATTGTGTCATGTTGTCAGTATTGTGCAAAGAGCAAAGAACCACCTGGAGCTCTACTCCTTGTATGTGTACACATACTTGCTCAATACAAAATGATTCTGGTTCTGTGTGATCAAGACAGCAGTTAGCAGGGGTGCTTGTGCAGGTCTTTCAACTCCTGGCCGGACCAGCTTAAGGTGATGGTGTGCCACCGCTCAGCAGGATGTAGCTACAACTCATGTAAGATGATCTCACAGAAACATTTATGCATCTAGTGAGCAACAAGAGAAAGTTTGACCTCTGACCTTGTCAAGGTCAAATAACGTCAAACTTATCTTTAAAACTCTGCTGAAAATTCTGATGCCTTTGTTTGTATTGGCAACATTTATGAAATCATACTGGTATAATTCTAAGTATGGGACTATAGTTTGCATCCAAAGATCACATTTGAACTCTGACCTTAAGCTGAGTTTAAGTTATTCATATCCAGTTATTTATCCATACCAATTTTTTTAATGTTTGAGTAATCAAAGTGTCATGCTACCCTTACCGCACTACAAACATCTTAAAGTACATTTAAAAAGAACAAAGACGACAAAATGAATACATAAAATACAAACCCATTCCCTTAAAAGTAAACTCACAGCCCAAGCCACTTGCGCTTCAAAGATGTTGACACTGCTGGAAATATTCTGTGTAGTCAAAGGAGCTCCCATGAGGAGGTAGGACTTCTTACTGGGGGTGAATGCACAGGACTACTAGACCCTTTATTTGCACTGTACTAAGAAGCTTCAGGTTCACTCACATGCAGCAATGCTGGGTGTCTAAAAAAATTGAGGCCTGGAGAGCTTGAGTGAAAACAGCTGACGTCTACAATACAGGCAGCTCCAGTGTACCAGCCAAGTGACATTCAACCACAACTGGACCAATCATCATCAGATAAAACGTGGATTAGTGCAGAGTCTGTCAAGACTTTACAGCTGTTAACTACCTTGTGTACGTGTCCAGCTATGTCCTTGTTCTTAATGATGACCAGCAGCCTGTTGTCAGGGTCTTCTTGGCTCAGAAAGGTGATCGGATTCTGCTCCACGTTACCCTGCTTCAGCAGGAGTTCCTACAACATAACATCACACACAAAACATATAAACACAAATAAAATAACTCTACGTCGGTAAAGATGAACTTCTACGGCTAATTCTTGACTTTAACCAGAGATTTACATTATTTACATTTATACCAATACAAATTCCTCAACTCTGCATACGCAGCAGCAGCTTGGTGTTTAGCTCCTTTAGCCTTCATAACCGGCACTACCTCTTCCATGCTTGACATGTTAAACAGTCTCTATTTGAGATCTTCTTGAGATCATCTTGTCAAAGTAGTCAAGCTGTTTATTTATAAATGAGTAAATGAAACCCAAATTTAAAAAACAGTTTAAAAAAAAAATTGTATAGACTTTCCTTTGGCTCTGGCTAAAACCTCTTTCAGACCTATGTGTATTTAGCAAATCCATGCTCTTCTTTTCTTTATGTATTATTCCCAGTAAGAACTGAGCTCCCCATGATGTTACCTTTATATCTTTGGTGACCTCATCTCCTGGTTCGGTGCAGTGGATGTAGAACTGCAGGGAGTTTTTCTTGACTTCTTTGATGATCTCCACCAGGCTGTTGAACACATCTGGCTGCAGCTGGCTGATCAGGGAGCTCAGGGCTGTGGCAGGGGGTGTGGTCCCCACACTGGGCTTGGGGACAGGTACAGAGCTTGGGCTGGATGCTGGCTCAGAGGGATGGGAAGCCTCTCCCAAAGGGTCAGAAGTACCGCCTAGCCCTGGCAGAGTCACAATGATGTTTTTAGCTGGAAGAACACCCCCGCTGTCAGCAGCAGCAGTACACAGCACAGTCCTCGTGATGCTGTTTTCCTGTGTTTGGCTGACATCTTGAGTGATTGTCCTGCTGATTTCTACAGTTTCACTCTGCTGTGGTGTCCACTGGGAATGTGGTGATGTGCTAGGTGGAGGGCAGAGGACAGAAGTGTTTGCAGGCTCATAGATCAAACCAGATGAGGGGGTAGGAACTGATAAAGAAACATGAGAACTTGTGGAATTCCTGTAGCTTGTGCTGTCCGGCAGCCACGCTTCATTTCCTCTGGAGAGTGCTAGGCTTTGACTGACTGTAGTGCCAGAGTCAGCAGCTGTCCGTTCGTCACAGGAAGCAGACCCCTCGTCATCTCTGCCTGTATTATTAGCTGCTCGGACACTGGCCACAAAAGCACTGACTCTATTCGCCAAAGCGGCATCAGCATTAGTCCCACTGGGTTCGGGCTTGCGCTCTCGCCAGCCATCATCAAACTCTGTTATCATGCTGTTAATGCCGTCCTTTAGTGAGTCCACGTAGTCCTGCACGAAGGGGCAGGGGTTGTAGAAGGACACATACTGTGAAAACTGAGACACGGAGGCGTAGGACATTGTGTGTTGAGGTGTAGGTGTTGCTGTAATTAAAGTGGAGTGAGGGTACTGAGATAAGTTATAGTGGGTGCTCTCCTCCTGCAGGAGCAGCTGAATCTCAGAGGAGAAGTCACCAAGATGTTTGTCCACAATGCTGTTAATATCTGTGCAACCAGGGGCTGAGGAGGCAGAACCACCTACCAGCTCCTTCATGTTTCCCTTTTCACAATCCATCTCATGGCTCACCGTCTCCCAATCTTGTTCATTGTCATCAGTCACTTTTTTCTCTCGTTTCTGCACCTTTTCACCTGCCTGACTTTCTTTTTCCTTCACCAAAGGTTCTACCGCTTCCTCTTTCACTTTAACCATTCCTCTCTCTGTTGCTTCCTTCACTTGCTCAGTGGATGTTGACAAGATCCTTCTCTCTGGAGATGGAGGAATAGATAGACGGATGGATGCAGAAACACATGGCTCTTCAGTCTTCTTTTCTTTACCCTGAGGTTTCTCCTCTTTGTCACTGGATGCTGATGCAGGAGAAGACAGTGTTAGACTGGAGACAAATTATATTAACTGTACATGAAGGTCAGCCCATTTAAAAACAAGCATATACTACAAGAGGGAAGGATTATAGGAGTAGAACCAATGAGGTGATTGCACTGGCACTATGCATCAGTCGAATGCTGACGTAAAGTATAATAAAGTTTAAAAAAAAAAGAAAAACAAACAAACAAACAAAAAGGTTCCACCTTACACTTACAAAACGTGATCTTCATACTATGAAAATTTTCTGAGTTACAAGTCACTAAAATCGGTACAGGAACACTAAATATCAATATTTGAATTAATAAATGAAAACAAATAAATAAATGGAAATACTCAGGGAATAGGTCTCTACTAACAAGGCTCATCTCCTGCACACTTAGCCACATATGTAAAACGCAGCTAGCCAGAAGTGAGATGTCCTTCAGGGGCAGGGTAACATGGCAGCTTCCACAAACCAGCGCCCGCGCCTATGTATTTCTGATATATTAAATATAAGTTTAGAGTTGAGAATGCATCAGGTTGATGGAATATGTAATTACACACTATTCTATGTATATTTATAAGTACAATATACTTTTTTCCTGTCTTAATACCTACATTTTGAGAGCAGGCTCATCAGTAGCATATAATAGTCATATTTTAGATGAACGGTATGGATCGCAGAGGGTGAGAGGGACTTTGTCTTTAGATTTTGCAGTAGGTAGCTGAAGCCTCTAACAGACCTGAAATGCTCAGGTTCTTGTTCAGGTCTGGAAATTTTAAATGTCAAAAGTGCTCAGCGCTCAGAAACACTGATAAAGATAAAATGGTACTTCATACTGCGAAAATCTTAAATTTTTCATGGCTTCCTTAAATATACTAAACCTATTTAAAAAAAAATAAATAAATCAACCACAATGATTTACACAACCGGTAACCCAGAGTTTAAAGGTGCAATAAAAAAAATGGGAAATAAACTTCTATTAATTTTTAAATTTGGAGTTGACAATCAAAACTGCAGGTGGCATAAAAGTCCAGAATTCATAGATACATTAAGCGAGACACTCTCAGGTTGCCTGATGTTACCTGCAAACTCCCTGGAGGCCATGGAGGTTAACAGCTCCTCGTTAGCACTTTTGTAGTTCTTATTAAGTAGGCTGAGCTCATTAGGCTGGAAGGACGAGTGGGGCGGAGGGCTGGCCTCCGGGGAAGGAGAAGGTGGGGAACTGGGCTGAGGAGATGGCCACTGTGAGGGAGACGGGGGAGGGCTGGGCTCTGGAGATGGGCACTGAGACGGAGATGGCGGGGGACTGGGATCTGGAGAAGGACATTGCGAAGGTGAAGGAGGAGGACTGGGGTCAGGTGAGGGGCACTGGGAGGGGGATGGAGGCAGGCTGGCCACAGGGGATGGGCACAGGGAGGGGGAGGGAGGAGGACTGGGCTCAGGAGACAAGGTGGGGCTCTGCCTGGGAGGGTTGGTTGTTGTGGTGATGCTTCCAGCCGTGGCAAGGTGCAGGAAACGAGGATCATGAGGGATGTTCCTGTCTCCCAAGGTGTACCTCGCTGAACTCAGACCTGCAGATGGAAAACACCAACATTTAGTTTTCAGTCTGATTAGTTCTCCAACTCTGTGATCTGCGATCTGAGCTACAGGCTGCTGCATTCATCCTAACTGTACCTGGACACTGTTTTAGCACAAAAACCTTTATACCTATGATGGATGTTAGTAAACAACGTGGCCCCTTATCTTTTTGTTGTTCATACATTTTTTTAGAGTTCAGTTTTATTCTGACTTTAATTTACTCTTCATATTAAAATCTACAGTATTTATGGATGTACTGGCACAGCAGTGTGCAGCCTGACTGCTGATTGTTTTTTTTCTATTATTAAAAAATGCACAGTCTGTTTTAGAGTACAGATGTCTGACTGAGCAGACAGACACACCTGTTATGGGGATGAGGACCCACGGGATGTCATACTCCTCCTCCTCCTCATCTTCATCAAACTCCATTCTTCTCCCCAGCTCTCTTCTTCCTCCTCGAGCTGCTGCTCCATGGTGATTCATCTCTCCGCTGTGCGAGCTGGGACTGAATCCCTCTAAACTACTGACGCTACCTGCCGTCTGCTCCTACAAACACAGGAAAACACACTTTGTAATCTCACCTGCTCAATTTCAAATGGTCATGTTTTATGACACTTTTTGGAAGAAGCTCATCCAGAGTGGGAGCTTTATTTAGAAGTAATACAAATAGAAGCAGTTTTGTAGCAAGTAAATATGCAAGTACTCATATATTTATAAGATGATAATACAACATTGCTTTGGAGATAAAACATTACAAGATAATGATGCTAATTTCCAGCTGCTAATTTTTATTATTTAAATGTAAACATTAAATAACTTTGATGAAGCCATCTGTTAGGTTGGGTGGGTCAGACTTTTTCCACCTGGGTGCCAAAAACAACAGATCAGTGTTGGGAGCTTTTCACCAGCAATTTTCCAACCAGTAATTCTTGAGTTCTGCTGCAACATTTGGTGTAAACAACATGAAAGGATGGCTCCATCCTGCCTTGTATCAACAGTTCAGGCTGGTGGTGGTGTAACTGCATGGAGGATATTTTCTTGTCACACTTTGTGCCTCTTAGGAGCGACTGAGCATTGTTTAAATCAGGGGTCTCAAACTCACGCCCCGGGGGCCACTTGCGGCCCACGTCACCCCTACTTGCGGCCCGCATGTTGACGTGAAGAAATATTTTTTTAAATTATTATTCAAAAAATTATTTAATATGAAGGCAATATGAGCAGTGTTATAGGCATAGCCCTAAAGAATGTAGTCTGATTGACGGTGTATTCCGTGCTGCAGGGAGAATGTGTGGGACTGCCCCTCCCGTTATGTGTGTGAGAACGCAAGGGAGGGAGAAAAAGGACAGCCAAAAAGTACGAGTTGCTACCGACGAGAAACGGAAGATGAAAGCATGCAAATATAATAATAACCACTGCAGCCAAAAAGAGTGCCTGACGAGCCCAGTTGTAAGTAAGCTGTTAAGACTCGACTGTACACTGTGTTCGCTGCCTCCGAAACAATGAAGTTCCATTGGAGCAGCCTTTCAGCACCTTTCTGTGTCTCTCGCTAGCAAAGTTGACCCAGACAGTAAAGCTAGTTACCGGCTACGAGCCCGACACGGAACCTGATGCATTATCCAGAGCCGCGGACCTGGCTGAGCTAACAAGAGAGTACAAACATGTTGAGGGATTGGCTGTGTTAGTTCATAGTTCTGTGTTAGATTTATTTGGAAAGAAAACAATTTTCACTAGCAGTCAAAAACTTATGTCTGCATTTAGAGTTTGTTAAATATGAAAAAAATTATAGCAGAAGTGCTGCCACGTGTCTGGCCAGAAAGAGAGGACCAGTTAGTTTATTTGGTAGTTGACTGCAAGGCTTCAGTTCGTTAAACGTGAGAAAAAAAATGCGTTCACGTTTGCAGTTGTGTCTTGTTATACAATATTTGAAATTTAAAAAAACAAAAAAACAAAACACTACATTTTAGGAAATATTAGTGGGTGTTTTCTTGTTTGTTTGGTTTTTTTGTACTACTTAAACACTAATGTGGCCCTCCAGTGAGATGACCATGCCAGCAGTGGCCCACAGCTCATTTGAGTTTGAGATCCTTGTTTTATACTGTGAGCAATTTGTTATGACTATATCTTGTCACGTATATGGGAAAAGTTGTTATTATCAGTAATAATGCTAATTATTTTAGGGCAATGTTAAAACACACAATTGTATTTGAATGTTGTAATGTAAATGTAAATATGACATTTTTAAATCACATATTCTGATGAGCTTTGTATGAAGTCAAATTAATGTCTGGGGGAATTTTTGTTGTTGTTGTTTTTTAAATTTTTGCTTTGTTTTTTTTAACTATGTGTAACAAATTTGGTCAATAATCCTTCTTAGCAAAGAATTTATTTCAACATTGAAAATTTAAAGTTTGTGTTTTATAATTTTTTCCAAGGATAAACCATTAATTGCATGTACAGCAAGGCAAAAATGCTATTCTGTGTTAACGGGCCTTGGTAGAGTCGCAGTGTGAGCTTATTTGGAGTACTCTATTGCAAGTATACTGGTAACCTTGTTCAGGCCAAAACAAGATTACTATAGTGACCACATTAAGAAGGGGAAATCTGTCTATGTGTAAACAAAGCCAGGGCACATCTCTGTCATGTGGTCTATACTCATAATCACTGCACTCTCTCCCTCTTTAGACAAACACAGTAACACGCACACACACACACGCACACACACACACACACACACACACACACACAGGGGAGCTGGTAGTAATTGTGCCTGGAGTTGTCGTGGTTACTGTGGTTTCTATGTCTTAAAAACAGAAAGAAAGAAGGGAAGGAGTGAAGTCCTATGAGGCTAACATGCATTTGACAACACTTACACTCTCTGACCTCACAGAGTGGCAACAATAGAAGATGCTGAGTCGGGTATGGTATGTAAGTAAAGTTGGGAAGCAGTAGAAAACTGAGGTACATGTTGAAAGAGAGAAACAGGAAAAACAGTGGGAAACAAGAACGTCTCGCCAGATATGCAGTTGGATGATCACTCACTCTGCACTGCACAAACACACACACACACACTCTAAGGGCAATTGCTGCAGACACTTGTCTTTTTCTCTCCAGAGGGATAAAAAGAGACCGAGGGGGGGGGAGCGAGGAATGACGAGGTGAACAGAAGAAAGTTAAAAGCACTTGAGAACCCCCACCCCACCCCCACTTGCTCTGTGTGACCTTGAGTGTGAAGAATGTGTGCACACAAAAGAATAAAGGACATTGTGAAAACACTGTCCTTTAGGTGTTAAAAACATAAATAAAATCAAGGTGTATACCAAATTCTTTTTCAGTACTAACAAGACTATATTTTGCAGATACATTGTACATAATAATAAAGTTGTTACTTGTATTTGAAATTGGTAAGATTTATTGATTTTACATATCTTTTAAAATTACTCTCATATGAATTAATTGAAATTAATTTTAAAGATAAAATGTAGTATATACACTTAGTTGATATTTTATCTCCACGTAAGAAATGTTCAGGTTACCCCACACTAACCACTATGGTAGCTGAGGAGTTGCAGTTTATGTATTTGTGGAGGCTGAAAAATGGCCCACAGTGAATTATCCTCTTAATCCAGCCAAAATTTAGTAAATTATATGCTGAGGTCAAGAAAATTTCAAAGGAATAATAATAAAACGAATTACTAGCCATTAATAAGTTATTTAGTGAACCTTGGCTGAACCCCATTAAAGTTATTAATTTTTGATAAATGCATTGAGTTTCTTAGTGTATCGGCCATTCTAAGGGGCAGACCTTTTTTGGAATGGCGCTGCCAACTGACTTTAATGTGACTGGTGAGGTTTGTTGAGTAGGTACAGCAACCAAACTTTGTATGCACTTTTTTAAATCCCCATCCATCTTATTTTACTGTAGTGTTGGATGAGAAATCTAGCCAAACATGACAATAACGAGTGCTCATAAAAATATCTGGAGTCGAGCTTACAGAATTACAGTACCTTGTATAATAATACTTCTAAAATTGTTACAGGCTTGGGTTAGTGTAGCTGAACCTTTGTTATTGTATTGCCTTGGTTTCATTAGCTCCACCATTGTCATTTCTCAAATAATTTCTGAGCAGAAGCCGCTACATTAGCAACTCCTGTTTTGTTTTTTTCTTTTCCAGCTTTATGTAAAACATCCTTTATTGACCTGCTTTTATTACATACAGTTTAAATATTGTGACTACTTGATTTTCAAGGATAAATAAGCTTAAAACAGAAACAATGATGCATGTAAGATTAAATTATTGTTGTCATATAAATTACACACAGAATAGATTTAATAACGTAGAGTTTGACTTTGATAGCTGTTTTTCTAGCGTCCCATGATGTTCTGTAAACCCTTTCAGAGGCCTGTCCATCCTAATAACACCATCAGCGAGCTCCTTATTAATATTTAATTTTTTTTTTTTTAGGCTTTTCAGTAAAACATGCTAGGTGTTGCCAGATGCATATCCTCTTGAAGTCATATATGCAAATCTGATCGAAAAGGCAATTCAGGTACTCAGAAAAAAGTCTCAAGTGTATCCAGAAGATGCTCCCTACCTAATGCATATGTGTGTTCTCTCTCTCTCACTCGGTCTTCATCATCCCTCTCTATCTCCCGCTCTCTCTCTCTGGAGAGTGTTTAAGGCCTCCGCTCTGGATTTGGAGCAGACATATTGTCTTCTGATGAAACAGACTGAGCACTAATTGGCCAGAGTGAAGTTTGAAGACAGCATAGAGAAGCAGAACAAGGGAGGCACTGAGAAATATGAGAAAGAGAGGGTGAGATAAATAGAGGGAGAGAGCGCACGCGGGAGAGAGAGAGAGCACAGAGAGAGAAAGAGTGCTGTAAAGTAAGAGAAATGAAAGAGGGTGTATCAGGAATGTTTGGTAGACTTGAAGTACTTTAAAACCATAATGGACCTATTTCCAGACAGGCGCCATTTTAAACCTCCAACCCATGCCCATGGCGCACACACAACAAGCACTCACACATAAAGTATACAGACATTTTAGCAGATTTAGTGTTCTTGAGCAAAGGGTTTGCTGTGCTGAGCAGACAGGAGTTGTGATATTTTAAAATAATGTCATTTATTTTAGATTTATTTTAGAAAAAAAAAATCATTTTGACCTATACAGAGTAGCGGGCTGAAATAAATCAATACTTAAAAAAAAAAATTGCTGTTTACCCTTGATGTAATCTTGCTTTCCCTCTTCAGTTACAAAATTTCTCACAACTGGCGCTGAATTTCTTTTTTTCTTCTCCTTTTTTTCCCAGGCTGTGCAAATATTTTTGAGTACACTGTTAATGTGAAAGAGTATTAGATGCAGGAATATTGGAAATTTGATGAAAAATCCCAAAGAGACTGTTTGTCCAGCCCATCATCTGGTGAGCATGGTCACAAGAGTACATTGTCACTACATTATTGTTCTTAAAACTTCTGGACCTTAAGCGACTTTCTTGTACTGACAACTAAAATTACACTGTTGATCAGACGAGCAAAACCTGCTTTTGTCAGGTGTGCAAGTCTTTTTGTTGGTGGTTTTTTTTCTTGATTATTGATTGATATTATGTCTCTCTCTCCAATAACCTCCTAGGACCTGGCGTCTACATATATGGACATCACATTTTGGGTTGTCTCGACCACAGTACTAAATTTTGCTCTACAAGGGCCCGATATCCACTTACGAGGACATTATACTGCCACTGTTCTATCGAAATTTAAAACCAACGTCCTCATATGTGGATATCATTTCTCTCAGAAACCAAATCAGGTAAAAAGACGATTCTTTGTTTTTACATTCATCAGGTCCCAATCAGCCTAAATAGCAAAGAGAAATTAAAAATGCATGCCATGAAAGAGTTCAGGTCTTGGGAGGTTAAAATAAAACTAACAAAGAAATTGAAGATTATTCATTTCTTTGTTAGTGAGCAAACCTACAAATTCAGAAGGGATCGAATAATAATTTCCCCCACTGTATTTTGAAAGGCATCAGAGCTTTCTCAAAGCCAACAGTATCATATGTTAAAAGTCTCATAATCCAAGCCGTGTTACCCATTCAAAGATACCAATAACACAAAAACGATAGTTTCTATGGAACGGGGTTAAAGGCTGCTCTTTAACATGACTCATCATATGTTTTTGAAATCTACCACTAGAAATAATAACACATTACTTTTTGAGTCCTCAGAGACTTTCTGCACTAAACAGGGTTAAAGTGGGTCAGAATGATCAAGAACAGCATCTGGGCACCCTCAGTTAATGAGCAATTGAATCAATTAAAAAGCAGGTTAATGCATAATGCTGTTGAATGAGATAATATTTCATGTGCTGCAGCTGGGCTACTTGTAATAAGTAATAAGAAAATAATGACATCCCACAGCTTCGTCCACCTTCAACTTCCTTTTTCCTCTCCTTTTTCTGATGCATTCAAGATCCAGAGGTAAATTCTTGGTAGCAGTATAGCCTACTCAGCATCTAGCTAGCACTACAGAAGAGGCGAGAACATAAATGGAGAAACACTTTTGAAGTGGCAGGCAATTTTAAATACAACACTTCAAACAGCTCAAAAAATATCGCCAAACACCACCAAACGAAATGCTTCTGTTTCATAATGTGTCTGCTAGCTAAAGAACAAATGCTGTATTGAAAAAGATTTAAGAAAGACAGGACATCAGAGGAAGATGAGAGATTATTTTTAAAAGTTCAGCGACTGCAGTTTTTAAACTCGAATTTTAAATCCTAGATGTAATGTGAGCTCTAAACTCTAATTCATTATAGGCTTTTTGGATCAATACATGATGCGCTAATCGGAATTTTATTTATTTTGTTTTATTAAAATGTTGCGTGGAAATATGTACTGGGCAGCTTAGGCCAGCGTAGTACAGGCTAAAACAGGTTGCTTGGCAGCACTATGGTGAAGGTTACAGTGACACACTATGCTGGGGTGATGCATGGCAGGCTGTATGGTTAGGTTAGAGCTCAGTCATACTGGAGGAAAAATACGTTAGCAACATCTATGTGAAACCAAAAATCACCCGATGGGAGGCACCCCGTGTCTGTCCCACTTGAACTGACTGCACTGAGTCTCAGACAGATTAGCGAAGAAATTCAAATGATCACATCAAATTTATAAATGGTAGGTTGGCAACATATTGCGGCTAGTCTGCTCCATCATTTATTTCTCCAAACGAGGATACAATGTAATGAATCCCACAGACTTGAGGTACTAAGGTTTTTTGGCAGGCAATTTACTGCAAATTGGGCTAAATTTAACACCTTAATCTGTGCCTGATCTGTGTGTGATAGTTGTCAGTGGGAGTGTTTATTTGGAATGAGAGGGGGAGATGTTATCAGAACAAGTGTGTAATTGGCATGGCTGGATGTTTCAGAGCTGTAAGTGAAGTGCCACAACTTTGTCTCTGTCCTGTTGCTCTTTCCTGCTTTGCAATAGAGCATCAGATCGAAGGAGGAGGAGAATCCAAATGCAAGACACATACAGAAATACACCTTGTTTTCTTTTTAAAAGTGGACAAAGCAGGTACCATTGTTTCAGACTTTTAGTCACATTTCTACACAGAGATTAGTACACAATGAAAACATCTGCATTTCATTTCTTTCTTTTACTTCCATTGACAGGCGTTATTGCATAATATATCTGTCAAAAAGCAGCTATTAATGGGGCTTTGACAGCGTGTTAGAATAATGCCTGTTATAATATGTTAATGTTAGGATTAGTGAAATTAATATGCACAGTATCCCCAGTCTCATGCTTTCCTCTTCATACCCTTCTTCATACACTTCCACACAAAAGGCGAGCTATACGACTTAACTTCAAAATTTTATATGAAATAATGTCAAAATCCCATCATTTTAAAGAAATAATTAATTTTTTATTATACTCAGTCAATTCCTAATAAAACCCTCTACTTTGAAGATTTTTTTTTCTGCTTTGGCTGCAGTGTTGTCAGACTCCAGGTGTACACAGAGGAATAATTTGTAATAAAGCAAGTCTGGATAAATCTTTCACTCCACCCAAGTCTCAGTTCTCAGCGCCACACACGGTCCCCAGCTATTTCTAACAGAAGAGTTCATTGATTCTTCTACAGCCTCCACCCATATATCTGAATTGCCACGCTGCAAAAACACATGCATAAAACCTGCGCTTGCACTGTATTATTTTATTAGCACATGACTTGTGCTCTCATTTTGTGCCTCAAGTTTGTACTGCTCTTCATAGAGTGTTGGTCATTGAAATAAATTTCAGTGTGTCTGTTGCTTTATAAATGTATAAGTTATAAATTTGCCCTGTTCTGGCCCAGGTTGAGGCTGAGAGAGTCGTGCTTGACGTGTAGATTTTGTGTAGTCCACTGGTGGCAGATTGAAAGTCCCAATTTCAATCCCTTCGTCCAAAAGCTGATAACTGACTAATTCTGCCTTACTGCTGTTTTATCACCATCTAGACGCAGCAATTCATTTTAAAGATTGCAACTTATTACAAGTGGTCTCAGACCTGGCCTCTGTCTTTGAAGTGCTCAGCTGTGAGATTGTACACAGTCACAATAATTTTGGTCAACATACAGTGTCCAGCCACTGTATGACAAAGACCATGTGCATCTTTAAGTAATTCATTTCCCCATGCTGCACCGCTTCACCCCCCAGTCTGGAGCTCTCTCACCTGCCAAATCCCACTTCAACCCCAGCTGTGAAAAATAAACACAACGGGCCTCGCAGAAATGTTCATATTTTGCACACGCAATAAGTTTCGATGCAAAATTACCTTTGGATACAAGAACTGTGCTGGCTAGTTTTCTGTAACTACGTGAGTGAATCAGAATCAGTCTAAACTGTCGGGCATATGCCCACTATTAGCAATCAGCATGCTGCCAAACCCTTAATTGGCTATAAAAGAAAATTCATTTGCCTGGAGCAATATCATTAAGAAGAAGAAGAATTTAAAAATTAATTCATTAATTTAAAAAAAATAAAGCTGCACTTTAAGAGGGGCTTTTGACTAAAGGAAGTGAAAAAAAAAAAGTCCAACACAGAAACCTCAAAACGCCCCTCCTCAGAGGGGTGGGAGATACAACCTGTGTCTCAGGTAATAACTGAAAAAGTCTGACATTAATTAAACAATAACAGACCAGAAGAAAAGAAAGAAACAGGCAGAGGATAAGGGGCACTTGATCTGTCAGACTAGATAAGACACTCTCTGTAATTACTTGTTAAATAATTATTTTGATTAATCATTAAGTCAAATATTGCCAACAAATAAGAGTTAAACAGAAGACATCATGCAAAGAAGAAGGGACATCGGTGTCATGGTTACGTAATACATTTGGCTAATACAGTAGGACAGTTTTATCTTGTTGCCTTCTGTGCTTTTATATTTATGTGCTTAACAATAATTAAAGGACACGTATTATACTTTTGTAAGTGAGGATATGCATTTTCTATGGTAGTTTTGTCTGTAGTGTGCATTTCTGCTAGAAAATTCAGTTGGACCACAGAAGTTTTGTGTGTTTTCAAAATAATTTAGGTATCTAAAAAAAATCAAATGAATTATTAGTAATTCGTTAACATTCTCCCTCATCGCTGCATGACGAAACTTCATGTGTCTTACTGTCCATTTTACATGGCAGTCACACATAACTAGCCTTGTTCCTGACTTCCCAGTTTGTGTACTCATTCTATGTATCTAATAAATGGTTCCTGACAAACTACGAGAAGGGACCACTGTGGAAGTGAAGTTCATCACTCAGCCTGATGGTAATTGTAATATAGGCTCAAGATTATCCTGAGATTACCTTTACCGTTGGAAAAAGCTTTCTTAGAGGATTAATTATTGTTAACAAACAAAAAACCTGGTTAATAAATAAAATTGAGCAGATACAACAGTAATAACTAAAGAGGTCATTACTGTACAGTCACTTACGGTAAGTCTTTGCTTCTCTGACTTTTGAAAAGAGTTCACAATTTTCTTTTAACTCTTTGCAGTCTAAGTAATTGTGTAGAAATATTTTTAAAAATACTTTCTTGGGGGAAAAAAAATCAAAACATTTTTGATAAAGTTGTCTGTCAGTTGTTTTCTTTGTCCCGTTACTTGAAGATGTTGGAGGACAATTCTTAGGGTTAGGGGTCAAGATAATCAAGATAATCAATCAGTCCTGCCTGATTAGAAACTCAATAGATCAACCTAGGGTTTTTCAGACTAACCATGAACATGCTCTGTAGGTAGCAGTTGGTAGCAATACACTCACCGGTGTCCTGCAGGTTTTAGATGTGTCCTCGATCCAACACAGCTGATTTAAATGGCTAAACGACCTCCTCAACATGTCTTGAAGTTCTCCAGAGGCCTGGTAATGAATTAATCATGTGATTCAGGTGTGCTGACCCAGGGTGATATCAGAAACCTGCAGGACACTGGCCTATTAAGGCATGCAAAAAAAAGAGGATAGGAACAAAACTGTGGATTAGCTGCTACTGCGATTCACACAGAAATGACAAAATATTGCACATAAAAAAACTCTTAGTGCTCAACTTTTGAAAGGCATTGTGAGTGAATGCCCCTTTAACTGGCTCTTCTTAGCACTGCTGGAGGAGCGAAAGCTAGCTGAATATATGCCTGCAATTCTCGTCACTCTTCACCACAAGGGGTCAATAGTGAGTCTTTTTAAAAGCTGAACGCTTTATTTCTCTGTATAAACTGCAGACAAATGTTGCACAGCTGGCTGTTGGTCCGAGAACATGTTTAAAGTTTTAAAAGATCATTTTTTATAGTTAAAATTTTAAATACAGGCAATTTAAATTCTGTATTGGAATAAATAGTTTTAAAAATATGTGTCTGTGTCACAAACTCAATTTCAATTCAATTCAGTTTCAATTTTATTTGTACAGCACCAAATCACAACAACAGTCACCTCAAGGCACTTTATATTGTAAGATAGACCCTACAATAACACATACAGAGAAAAACCCAACAATCATATGACCCCCTATGAGCAAGCACTTTGGCGACAGTGGGAAGGAAAAACTCCCTTTAAACAGGAAGAAACCTCCAGCAGAACCAGGCTCAGGGAGGGGCGGGGCCATCTGCCGTGACCGGTTGGGGTGAAATGTCAAATATAAATATATATAAATATCAACATCACGTGTCCTCTGTGTGACCTCTCTCAGGTCTCCAGGACTGGTCAGCCAGCTCTGGTCCTCTCGCTAGGACTGGCTGTCCTTCAGCTTTGGAACTGATTGTCGGGGGAAAGAACCACCTGCCACCAGGTGAGAACAGAGACTGAGATCACGATGATGATGATGGCAGAACGCAGCAGTTAGACATGGACCCAAAAATGTCACATAGAAAACAGAAAACATTTACTGACTTTTAACTGATTTAATATTTCATCTTTTTAATTTATTACTCAATATTATTTTGTTATATTAAATATTTTTTCTTGTTTATTTTATTATTGGTTCGTTATTCATCCATGAAACATTTTCAGCATAAGAGCTGCTATGAAAATAAAGTATGATGGTTTTGATACCAAAACAAACTTCCTGTTGTCTTCAAAACTGCTATAGGCAGTCTTTCCTTTCAGCATCTTTGCTTCATGCATCTCCCTCTGCCCTTTTAAATAACCTTCAGTGGTTCGAAGATGTGGATGCATGGTAATAAAAAGAGCCAGAAGTTACAACAATCATCTAAAACGACATTAAAATGCGGGAAGTCATCTTAGTATGTCAGACACCTGTGGGCCACCTGGCCCCTGTACCTGTGGGCTGTACACGTGACTCCACAGGTTGAATGAAAAATTTGTTTTTTGTGTCTTTTTTGCTTTAATGTCAAACATAATAAACATGCTCTGTTTTCATTCCAGACGTCTGAGGGCACACAGGACCAGACAGCAGGACACTTTCTCATGGTCATTAGTGTCATCGATGACCTCACTAATGATTATCATTAATTACCTGCCTGCAGCACATCCTGTTTTTTTTTTTTATATGGATTCTTGCAGGTGTCTTGCTGGGTTATTTGTTTTGTTTTGTTTTTTAATCTGTGAGCATCTCTGCAGTTTTGTATTATTTCGTATGTTTAAGCTCTGATTGTGTAATAAAATATTTTTATTTGTTTATGTCCGCGGTTATTGATCAAACAGGCAGTGTAAAGTTACTAAGAGAAAAAAAATCAGAACATGGGAAGGTTGTGGGTAGTGAGAGCTGCTGTGATGTATGGTTTGGAGACAGTGGCACCGACACAAAGATGGAGCAGGATGGACAAGAAGGAGAACACAGCACACTTAAAGATTAAAGTATGGCAGGTACACACCTGTGGCAGTGAGAACAGAAGCTCTACCCACCTAGCATCCCATCTTCTGCTTTCAAGGGACAGCCAATCAAAAGAAAGCAGGAGGCTGGAGGAGCTGAGAGGCTGAACCAAGGCCAGGTGTAAGATAAATGACCAGAAAGGAATCACATTGTGGTCTGTTAGGAGCAGCAGTGCCCTCTTTTGGCTGTAAACAGGAAGTACAGTCCACTCAGAGAAGCTTTGCCCCAGTGAAACACGATGAGAGTCTAGCAGCTGCTTCATCTCTAACCCAAAGGTTTACACTTTTATTTCTCTGCACTGCAGAACATTCAGTGACGCTCCAGTCAGCTTCTTCAGGGAATATCAGAGAGGAGTTTTCCAGGGAGTTTTGCAGACGTTGAGTTCAGAGGAGCTTACAAACTCTGCTGGAAAACATCAACATCTGTCCAAAATGAGAACAGGTTCAACTGAAACACTGCCTACAAGATGCATCCACACCTGTATTCATGCAGTTATGACACAGATGCTTTTCTGATATCTGTAAATGATGATGTAATGTGTCATAAATGACATAAACATCTTTCTTTGTTGGGTTTTTTTTTTTTTTGGTTAATATGCAGATGTTTTGTTGTTATTCAGAAACGCTCATTTAAATATTTTTGGGTTCATAATCTTTTTCTTTATAAATGTTCAGCACTGCATGTTTTCCACATTTAAACACGATTCCAGGTTTGACCTCTGAAGGAGCGTCGCGTAACCTCAGAAACTCATCGATATCACTGACACACAATAACCCCGAAAAAATAGTTAAAAGTATTTTTTAGCATGAACCTTCTTCTTGGCTTAATAAGTGTAACCAATATATAAAATGAAAATGTTTTATTTCACGTACAAACTCCCATGAATGTTCAAGTGGAGGTTAAACGGGTCAGAAGAGTCAAATACTGTCTGTGTGTGTGTGCACCATGTTTACATATCTTTGTGGGGATCAAAAATTGGAATTTTACTATACTTGTGGGGACCAGCAGCCCTTATGGGGACAAAATGCCGTCCCCAAGAGTTCCATTCATCCATCCATCCATCCATCTTCTTCCGCTTATCTGGGGCCGGGTCGCGGGGGCAGCAGCCTAAGCAGAGAAGCCCAGACCTCCCTCTCCCCAGCCACCTCCTCCAGCTTGTCCGGGGGAACACCGAGGCGTTCCCAGACCAGCCGAGAGATAATCTCTCGGCTGGTCTGGGATCGGTGACAAAGGGCAGCCCTGGCGGAGCCCATCACCCACCAGGAACAGGTCCGACTTATTGCCGGCTATGCGGCCCAAACTCTTGCAACGGTTGTATAAGGATTGAATGGCCCGTAGCAATGGGCCAGACACCCCATACTCCTGGAGCACCCCCCACAGGACGCCCCGAGGGACACGGTCGAATGCCTTCTCCAAGTCCACAAAACACATGTAGACTGGTTGGGCAAACTCCCATGCACCCTCAAGTATCCTTGAGAGGGTAAAGA
>VVHJ01040875.1:7021-24067 GCA_015107715.1 Tylochromis polylepis | reverse complement strand
GCTGTATTTGTACTGACATTAGATTACACACAGGTACACTCTATTTAGTCATTAGCACTCATCAGGCAATGTCTATGGGCAACTGACTGCACTCAGACCAAAGGGGGCTGAATACTTTTGCAAGCCACTGTATACTTCCTTGCTTCACCTTGTGTTTGCATCAAAGATCCCAAACAAACTTTTGCAAACAGATTAGAACTGGAACACCTGTATCAGTAATCACGGAGAAGTTGTGGAGAGTAGAAAAGAAGACAAGAGTTAATGAAAGGCTCTGAAAAAGACAATCAAAGAAAAAATGAAAAATATAATGTGTCTTTTACAGTAAAGTAAAAATGGTAAAACACCTTAATGGGCGTTGCTGTTTCCCCCAGTATTCATATTTATGTGGTAAAAGGGCTTTTGACATGTAACATAGCCACACTAGATTCTAGTGGCAGTCCCTGGGACAGCTTGTTAAAGAGCACTAAAAGCTTTAATGACTATACTAGCTTCAAAGAAAATTGATTTCTGCATAAGAAAAGAGCGCTAACCAATCAAAAACAATCGTGGCTGACTAATAAAATCATTAAAATCATGACTGCTAATTTGTAAGGGTTACCGAAGGCACATTATTTGGATGGCTTCATGTCTGATGAAAAATTGGTTAAATCGATCATTGTTTGGAACTGTGTTGCATAAAAACAAATTGGGACTTTGATATACTGCAACACAGCAGACTAAGCTTCCCTCATTTGTGCACACAATTTGTATTCAGATTGTGCCAGAGTACTGAAATATCTCAGTAATCTTTATGCAAATTGCAAATGAGCTCATGTTGTCATCAGATGAAACGCCTTTTTGATGAAAAATGAGAATCTTGTGGCAGTTCACGAACACACATTGTTAACATCTTGGGTTTTGTCTCTGATCTGGGATCTTTTTTTTTTGTATCACATTATTGGTCACTTTTTTTTATGACATCAGAATTATCATTAAAACACTGCTGAATAAAACCCATCTTAGAAAAGCATTAATTTTCTCTTAATAGATTAAAACATAACTTAGATTTTATGTTTATAGTCACCCTTATCTACACAACCGATGTTCAAATGCATTTATAGAGTCCTGTAGGTCCCCTGCAAACCTTTAACATCCATTTGTGTGCCAGGCAGAAGCGCATTCCTGTGACAAATTATTCGTCGTTATTGGGATTGTAAATGAATGCTTTTAGTGCTCTTAGGTACATGAATTCATTTGCAAGGAAAAACACCTTGCTTAAAAAAATATAAGATAGATATATATATATTTATATATATATAACTTTTGTAAGTGCAGCAGTCATAAGCCACAGGAGAATTCAAGCTGCTCCCCAAGAAGAAATCACACATGACAGATGTAAAACATAATTGTTTGTAATTAGAGAGCAAAGTGAAGATGGAGCATTCACAATTCTTCGTGCACCGACACAAACATATTTATCGCTCCATAGTGGGTTGGTGAAGACGCTGATCAGGTCTGCACGGCAGTCTGGCACAAAGATCAGATTTATTCTTCAAGTTTTTGGAGTATCAGTGGCTACTGAATGCACACAGCTTGTGCTACTGATTTCTTCTGACTATAATTGGATTTGATGTCATTTAGAAGGATTTATTTTAGGGATCTACCAGTTGTGAAATTCTATGCTGATACTAATGATTTGCCAGGTGGAGGATTCAATTTGGCTACTTATTTATTTATTTTTGCTATTTGATTATTAGACTTTTGCAATTTTTTTTTTAACCCCATTATGCAGCAGGGGAAACAAACAATAGCTGACCTGTTTAAATGTGACTGTGAACTTCATGTGGGTGCGTGGGAATCTGTGGTGTTGTTACTCGAATTAATATTCATTAAGCATGCACAGAATGCTAACCGAGGTTTTACAGATAAGTCATTTCTTATAATCCTGGAGTGGGCATTGAACCAGTGCAGATCCAGTGAATACCATTGTTCACTTGGATTTGAAAAGCCTTTGTGTTGCATTTATTAGTGAATGCACCGAGTTTTTGATTCCCAAAAACATAACGACTCGTGAAGAGCTGCAATCTGTTGATTGCACTTTTTTATACAATTATATAAAAATTAGTTTTTTGTTTCTTTTTTATGTCTACTTTTAAAGTCCGTTTCACTGAGCTTAAGATGAGAATATTAATAATATGCTTTCAGAAATGTTTGCAGCTACATCCTATCAAGCCAAACTTTTTGTTTTTGCTTCTTTCTTTTTTGAGGATTTGTACAAATTGAAGAGATAAAGCACACCTTGATAATTTCTGTGTTTTTACCAGAGTATTATTCAGTTGTTTCACTCTTTTCTGCCTTTCTGCTGCTCTGAACTTTAATATTTTATATACAGTGTGGGGCAAAAGTCTTGGGCCATACCTCATTTCTTTATGTTTTGCTAGAAAAAATGGAAATAGGTGCAGCAGTTTGTTATGAAATGTCAATATATTCCAAAGTTCTTCTTTTGGATGTTTGCCGCCTTTTGTTCCATTCTCTATCAAGATGATGGAGGCCAGTCCATGACTGATGGTGTTATACTGTGTGTTTTTCTAAGTATGTTTTTACTGCATTGGTAGTTTGTTTAATACTGTGACAACAAAGTTGTTGCTAATAAGATTTTGCTTTGCAGATGGTATTGCATGGGGCAATCCAAACCATGACAGAGCCTTCACCATGTTTTGCAAATGGTCGTTGACGCCCACTGCTGTACCTCACTGCTGCCATCTTCTTTATATATTAACAGAAAACTAAAACTTTCAAATTTTGGGATGTCACTCCATGAGACTTTTTGCCACTAATTTTCAGTGTAATTTGGTATACCTCAGTCTTACCTCGTGGAACATGGCTGCCCCTCTCTGAGCCTGGTTCTGCTGAAAGTTTCTTCCTTTTAAAAGGAAGTTTTTTGTTTTTTTCCCCACTGTCGCCAAGTCCTTGCTCAAAGAATCTTTTGCTCATTGGGCTTTTCTCTGTATTATTGTAGGGTCTTTACCTTACAATATAAAGCAGACAGTAGACAACTGCTGTCAACCAATTCAACTGAGTTGAATTATTTAAGGTATTGTTTCTCTTCTGTATGCTGCCAGTCACCATATCAGCATTAATATCATAAAAATTCTAATATCTGTACAACATCTCAGCTATAATTTAATGTGATTTTCTGGATGTAGTGAAATCTGCCCACTCCTTAATTTATCCCAGGCTGTTATTGAACACCATCCTTGAGCTAAGCTCATTATCTGCTTGGCCTTGACCAACACCACACACAATGTGGTGAGCTGTATTGTGAAGCATGACAGCCTATTGATCAGTGATACAAAATCGCTGATCCACTGGCTATTATTATTCACATGTTACAGTACTGTTTATTTTAAGACATGCAAACCTATTAACTTGCATTTGAAAACCAGTAAATTTGTAGAAATAAAAAAATTAGAATTTAGAGAAGTGATTTCGATTTCTACACCAATAAAATGCCCTAAAATGTCATAAGTTTTCAATTTCATTTTTTTAGGACTGGCACAATAATACAACATATAGAACATGTGTTTTAAAGCAAGAAACTACATCTGCAGTGGCAGAAAATTATCCTAATTATCTTTGTATTATTGTAGAGTCTTACCTTACAATATAAAGCGTGTTGAGGCAACTGCTGTGTTTTGACACTACATAAATAAAACTGAATTGGGAAAAACTGGGAAAAAAAACCTACTAAAAGAATTATAACAGTATAACAGTTATTTGTGCTTTTAATATTTTCTTTTGCCCCTTTTCCTGACTGCGATGACTTGACTCATCTTAGAAACTCCATAGCCTTTTTTATTTCTTGCCCTTTCACACAATGGAAGTAATTATACTTTCATTTCATCTGCCCTTTGAATCCACCCAGATCATTGGATGTTGATGAGGAGTTTAAGGGCAATTTCAGAAGTCTGTCTGAACAGCATGGTTTCTACAACGTTATATGCAGCCTTGAGTCTCTGCAGTGTAAAAGTGAGAGTGGAAGAATAAGTACTTATATGAACCATCCTTCCTCTGTGAGAAGCAATAAGTTCAGAATATCTTTTATGGCCGGTCACAAACTTTTGATTATTTACCTCAAGCTCTTAATATTCATCATCATTATCATGCGACCATGGCAATTTCAATTTCATTCTCTGCTTGTAGAATACTCAGGCTGAAGGCAGTGAAACTTTAACTGTGCGCATAATGGATTTACAGCGTTTTTATGACTCAGAGATATAGCTTGCATAAAAAGAAAGTAAAATGTAACCATCATTAATGCAGAAAACAGAGAATATATGGTGTAATTGTAAAGATGCTGTGTTTTTGTTGTTTTATTATTTTTTTTACAACAAATATCGGACTCCAACCTGTCTATACCATCTATTAATGAAAAGAAGTCTATGTTTTGTCTACTGTAATATAATCTCCTTATATTTTGACATGACACTTTTTTCTGTTAAGCTGTTCTGTCATTATTAAATGTTAATAATGCTTTCATTCATAATTTTTTGCTTGTCAATTTGCACTTCACTATTTAGACTAAATGTCCATTCATTATTATTATTATTATTATTATTATTATCCTATTATCTTCTACTAGCAAGACTGGATGAATATTAATGACTTATTAACAGCTTAAAAAGGTGCTAATATAGTGATGATAATATTATTAAGTGCTTATAACGCCAAAATTGTTTTGTCTAGTCCTACTGGTGTTGCACTCGTCTGTATAACATCTTTAATGAAGCCGTTACTGGGAACAAAGCACATCTTGACCACAGGATGAATTTAATTCGCTTCAGCTGCTCACTGAGGTCATGATGTTTGCTCCTGTCTTGGTAGTTTCCTATGTTTGATCAAGTAAAATAAAGTGAAATTCAGTGCAGCAAAAGTGGTTTGGTGCAGAACATGTATGCACTAGGTTTGTTCGTTTGCAGCTGTCTCCTGATCTCAACTGAAATTTTTTCTTTTTAACCTTCTCGTCTGTCGCAATGTTCAGGTGGGATTTTTGAGACCCGAGAGAGTGAGTTAGTGAGTATGGACGAGCTGGCCTTCAAGTTTGCTGTTAACAACATAAACCGCAACAAGACCCTGATGCCCAACACCACTCTTACCTATGACATTCAGAGGATCAACCTCTTTGATGGCTTTGAGGCTTCCAGGAGAGGTAGGAAATTTTTCTAAAATGCTGACTTTAACTAGTTTAATTACAATTACATTTTCTGCAAAATCCAAAAATTAAATGTTTCTGGTAGATTCAGTATTTACCAAGCACATTTTCCCTAGTTATTAATTATAATAATAAATAAATAATAATAAAGAAAACTTTGATTTGATATATGTCAGTTGCTGTTTGCTAAAAATTATTGCTTCATGTTTAAATTAGTGTAAAGAATCATTTTAATTGATCATGAGAATCCTAGAGATGCTTGTGTGGGAAAAATCTTGTCACCAATAACCATGCTACGTTCAAAGTCGCTTAAATTTCTTTTCTTTTCCATTCTGATGCTGGGTTTAAATGACCTCCGGCAAAACTTCATCTTGACCATGTCTACAGGCCTAAATGTAGCTAGTTATTGCATGGGCTTGATTAGATAGTTACATTACAGAGTAGTTGAACAGGTATACCTAACAAAGTGGCAGGTGAATCTATTTGGAAGTGCCTCAGACAGCACCCAGGATTAGGATAGGCAGCATCTTAATCAGTCAATAAAGGGGACTGTTTGGTCTCTATTAAAAATATACCAATTCTACACAGTTTCTAAAATGGTCTTTTTAGAAAATGGAGGCAACCGTGGATTAAGCTTGAATAAAATGTCATCATTTAATATACATTTAATCGACTGTAGCTCCTGATCCCCCAGAAGTATTAGCATTCACTTACGTCACATGGAGAACCATTAGCTTCTGGTTAAGAATCTGGTTAAGACTAACATGTTTTTTGACCATTTACTGCTGATCACAATGAAAATAATAGTAAGATACAATTCTGTCCTGGTAGTTGGAAGACAACTTACTTAAATCAAAGTCTAATGCTATTCCTTTAAATGAGGGGTGGGGGAACTCCAGGCCTCAAGTGCCGGTGTCCTGCAGGTTTTAGATGTGTCCTTGATCCAACACAGCTGATTTAAATGGCTAAATTACCTCTTCAACGTGTCTTCTTCAGTTCTTCAGAGGCCTGGTAATGAACTAATCATTTGATTCAGGTGTGTTGACCCAGGGTGATATCTAAAACCTGCAGGACACCGACCCTTGAGGCCTGGAGTTCCCCACCCCTGCTTTAAATTATAGAAACAGTTTAACATTTGAATTTGGAAATGCATCAACAGTCTTCACCTGTAATCGAGAATCAGCCGATTGCAACAATCAAATCCAACCAGTTGCTTTTGTGCTGTTCTGTTTTTTTCACTAGTGTGTGACCAGCTCGCTCTTGGGGTGGTTGCTGTGTTTGGCCCCTCTCACAGCTCCTCGGTTAGTGCTGTTCAGTCTATCTGCAATGCTCTGGAAGTCCCTCACATACAAACACGATGGAAACATCCATCGGTGGACAACAAAGACACCTTTTTCATCAACCTGTATCCTGAATACACTGCTATTGCCAGGGCCATCCTGGACGTAGTCACGTTCTTCAAATGGAGAAAACTAACGGTGGTCTATGAGGACAGCACAGGTAGGCTCTGTTAGTTGTATAATTCTAACTGCTATTGTAGATTTTAAAATTGATTCACAAGCACTTGATTAATACATTACTTCAAGGATTAAAATGTGAAGAAGGTCAAGAGAGCACTTTGAAGATACAGTGGGATAGTTTTGGATTATGTGAATTTGACAAACTTAATAGACTGAAATTTATTTGTATGCAGTAAATTGGTATGCTCAAGGAGAAGATTAGCCTATTCTACTCAGACACAAACAGCCACAGTCATTGTGATGTTACCTGTTGCTGCACGAAGTCCCATTTCGAATTCTCAATTTTCTCTTTTTGGACATCATCACCTAATTCTTTAGAGCCATAAGCAAGAGCTATTGGAATGTTGTTTCACTCAGCAAAAGTAGAGCATGAACTTTTTGGACCCGATGGGCATTTAGCTCCAGAATTCACCAAAGTTCACCAAAAACAAAACCCCACAAAAAAAAAACAAAACCTTGCCTACACAGTTCAGTTGTTCAGTTCAGTGACTCAAATTAGCAGACACTAAGTGTGCTAAGTCATTGCATCCACCTCCTAATACTGATATATGATATAAATACTTGATATGATTGGTGAGTTTTAAGAAAGAAAAAAAAACAGCTTTTCAAATAACTGTAGGGAACAAAACTCCTGTTTGTTGCTGACTATAAATATTTATAATTCTGCCTCAATAGTTCTGAATTTTTTTATGATGCGATTCTTTGATGACTGCCTAGCTTCAAGTGTCCGTTTGAGTAACTGCAGTACTCGAGTATTTGGGGCTTGGGCCATGAGTTATGTATATGTGCATGCATTTTATGTAATTTGTTTATTTCTTTGCCCTGGATGTTTCTGCTTGACTGCACCACAGTGATTAATTGTTCACAATATCTTATTTCCATTATGACTTTGAAAAATAACTATTATACCACGTGACAATAACCAGAAGTACTATACACATTTATCATCCAGATGTAAAATATGAATATAGATTTCCCCCCCAAAAAACCCCAAAACATAGTTTCAAGTTTCAAGTTCAATCTTTAGAATAATATTTGACTGAAGACAGCAGTCAAATTTGATTGACTGCTTTGATTTTATTTCTTCCTGTAAGTCTGGTTGTCAACCTTAAAATGGCATGGCATTTAAAGTGAAGAACTGAGAGGGATAAGAGGTCAAAAGAGCTAGCTGGTGTTTTCTGGACCTGGCAACATATTCATATGTCATGGTCGTAATTACAAAATAAAATTCTGTCTTACACAGTCACCTCCATCGCGTTGGCCAGTGAACCCAATCTGTGACAGGGCACCAGGGCCTCATATCAGACAGCTGCCAATGTTCCTGCCCTCTGACTTCCAACTGCAGACAACCAGACCACAACACTGATAGTCTCCAAATCCTGCAGTTTCCCATAAACAGCCACTGCCCACAACACAGAGAATATGAAATTCTGTTGCTAAAATGTCACAGCTTATAGATTTTACAAAGATTTAGTCTTCCTGAAATGTCACCTAAACACACACCTGCCCATTTACACACTATTCTTCATGTACACATTCAGGCTAAAGGAAAGCAAGGCGTGCGTCCAGCTTATGTAACAGAACAGTGATCAGTCTGGGGAGAAGCTGAAACGATGCAGTGTATGTTTTGTATATGACCACGAGAAGGAAATAAAAATTAGAATTCATGAGGGGAAAAGTAGCTACTGTTTTTAACTTTAACTTTTTTTTTTTTAGGTCTGATGCGAATGCAAGAGTTGATCAAAGCTCCAGCGAAGTTCAACTTGAAGATCAAGATCCGCCAGCTGACGCCGGGTAACCAAGATGCCCGACCGCTGCTTAAGGAACTGAAGAAGGACAAAGAGTTTTTTATTATTTTTGATTGCTCCTATCGCATGGCTGCTGAGCTCCTTAAGCAGGTCTGTACAGTGCTTTATCTAAGATTCATTTCAGTCGTTTATTTGTTTACACCACAGATTTTACACCACATTTATTTATGTTTTGAGGGCCAGTGGAGGGGACGGTGCCCTGTGCACTGATTCCTACATACAGATGAGCTGAGATCGTCTTGCATATTTAATAATGTACCCATTTCTGTTGTCCTGGTACTTGCTGGGTTTCTCACACTACATTTTTATTGTTTGCTTGTGTTGCTTCTGTCTCCATTGTCTATTATTAAGTAATAATCAATTTATTTCTTTTTTTTATCCAGATAAGTTTTGGTGTCAATCTTAAAGAAAGAGAAACTTAGAAGCCAAAACCTTTATTGTCTTTTTCTATTCAGCTTCAGGGGATTCGGCTATTTAATTCATACCTAAAGAATGATAAATTTGATGAATACTGCAAAAAAAATGCATGATATATTTGATGTGCTGTGCAAGAGAAAAATGACCTGCCAAATTATTTTGCTGTCAAACTTCTATGTTAGCTGTAGCACTGGAGAAATCATGATATTTAAAAAAAATATATATATATTGTTTGGCATTTTCTTTTTCTTACTTTATTTTTTTCCTTTGATGTTGCAGCTTTCATCAATGGGAATGATGACAGAGTACTACCATTTTTTCTTTACAACCTTGGTGAGTTAGAAAAATGCCCAGCTAAAGTTTTATTATAGTTTTCTAAAGCGATAGTAGGCAAAGTAAAATAAAGCTCTGTGTATTCATTTTTCCTTTAACTGGCTTTGTAAATGACTGGTTACACCTTGAACCAGTGCTTACATTTGTACATAAAAGCACATCCTTCTCTCTGTCTTGCACCTTTACCTTCATCTCGTGTTTCTTGCAGGATTTATTTGCCTTGGATCTAGAGCCATACCGCTATAGCGGGGTCAACATGACTGGTTTCAGACTGCTGAACATTGATGACCCTTGGGTAGCATCTACAATGGACAGGTGGGCCATGGAAAGACTTCAGGGTCCCAAACAAGAAAGTGGTCTGATGGATGGAGTCATGACCGTAAGCCCTGTTGCTGTTATTTGACATCACATACACCTACACCTGCAAAAAGCCACATCTGTTCTATAAGCTGCATTATATAGTTGTAAACAAAAAAACATGAGCTAACATGTAATGCTTTTTTAAGCTTAGTAAGAATTTAAATGCTGATATTCTCAATTATATTCATTTCATCGTTATAGCCAAACTTGATATATTTTGCACATTTTCCCAGAGGAACTTTTAGAGTTTTTATAGCATTTTTATTTGCAAAACCTGCTCTCTGGGTTTCATAATTTAGCATTTTACAACTGACGTTTAAGTGCAATTTTATTACACAAAAAAAGCAACTTCCTCTCACTGCATCCTCTACAGACAGACGCAGCTTTGATGTATGATGCCGTGTACATGGTTGCTGTCGCGTCCCAGCGGGCCACTCAGATGACCGTTAGCTCCCTGCAGTGTCACCGCCACAAGCCTTGGCGCTTTGGACCGCGCTTCATGAACCTTTTTAAAGAGGTCAGTGTTAGATAAGGTATCAAATTATTGGGAACTTAAAAAAAAAACATGCATGATCAGCAACGTGGCTTAAAGAGCTCCTATTGCCTTTAGCCTGACCATGATGCATTTTTGATGCTGTATTTGTAACGCCTCAGATGCAAACATAAAAATTTACCAAAACTGGGTGTCAGATCATTTCTTCTGATATAATATTTTATAGGTCCCTTCTGACAGTCCACGCTTTGCCTCTGAAAGCTTGCAACATGAAAATACACGGTATTTATGTACTTATAAGTTTAAAGCGTGTGGCTCAGCCCGACAGTCAGACTTGATGCCTACAGACAGAAATGAGGCCTTTGATGCACGAGTGTTTTGATCTCTTAAGTCTTAAATCCAGCAGAGGACCGTTGCCTGCCACGGAGAAGGAACATTATCATTCAGTCGCCTCACTCATATTTTCCTCTTCATGCCCCATCTTCCTTCTCTCACTCTTTTTCTTTTCTTTTCTTTTCTTTTTTTTCCCCAGCATCTTAGTGGCTCTCCTCTTCAGCTTTTCATTTTATTTTCCACTGCTCATCTTTTGAAGCATCTGTCCTCCTGTGCTATTCATCACTTGATAATAGCCTTTTCGGGAGGAAAAAAAACAGTGATATGTCTCTCACTACACTCAATTAAAAAGCACTGCTGACAAGAGAGCACAGAATATGAGGACACAGCTTTTATTTCAGTGACAGAAATTAAATCCTGGGCACTTTAACCCAAATGTTATCACTCTCCTCTGGCTGTGTTTGTAGCGCCTCAGATGCAAACATATTGTGTGTGTTTCTGTGGATCAGATTTCTATTTGACATGTCTGAACACTTTTTTTCTTAGTCAGCTTTAATCAGGAAACACAGAACAGATAGCTACATTGCACATTTTAAATGTTGTAGACATGTCCATTTCTACAGTTGTGCATTTTTTACGGAACTTTTTGAATGATGCTAGCAAATTACACTTTCTTCTTAAAAAATGTAATTCTGGCACGCATCAATAGATTGTATTCAGTTTTTCTCATTATAAATAGGTAAAGGTGGGGTGAACTCGCTTTAATGTAGTTTAGTTTGTATTGTTAGTATGCCGTTAGAGAAAACGTTTGGGTAGATCAGAGAAAAATGCACAGTTTGTTGATTTTTGCCCCAAACAGATGTTAAAAAGAGTTTTTTGTTAAATGTGCATTGAGTCTGCAGACAGATCAGAAACTGGAACTGTCAGGTGATGACTGATTCAATTCAATTCAATTCAATTTTATTTATATAGCGCCAAATCACAACAATAGTCGCCTCAAGGCGCTTAAATTGATGTCAAAAAACTGATGTCACAGAATGTCACAAAATGATATGTAAGCCAGAGTGATTTTGGAGACAAATGCTTAAAATTAAGCTCTTTGGCCACAACCAACAAATGTAGGTTTGTGGAGAAGTAAAAACAAAGGGGAGAGGAATTTATCAGAAGGATAAAAATGGTATGCTTTGGGGTTGTTTGGCAGCCCGAGGCGCAGGAAACAGTGCAGATATAGAGGGGAAAAGGGATTCTACTAAATATGAGTAAATTCTGGATGCAAATGTGCAGTCAGTGAAGAAAGAAAGAAATGAAAACGAGGCTGTCTGACAGGACAATGATCCAACGCAGACCTCAGACTCCACCATCAACTACTGCTAGAAACACAAGCTGAAGCTTTTGGAGCAGCTCTTACAGTCCCATGATTGAACAAATCTGTGGGTAGATCATAAACATGTTGCTCCTAATAGACAGCCCTAAAAATATCTCAGCACTTGAAGTGATCTGCAAGACAGACTCGCAGACAGTTCCTAAAAAGGCGACACATTATACGGTTGCATATGGTGCAATTATTTTTAATGTTTGTGAAATAAAAAGGAACAGTCCATTAACATTTCAAGATGTGTTTTTTGTTGTGATTTAGCTGTAGGGTTTGCATTTGCTTCTCTTCTCTAAAAAAACAGAAATAAAGGACTTCAAGGTGCCAGATGTACCTCCATCGCACTCTGTCAATAATCAGGACAAACAAGAAAAGAATGATATACATGCAAGGTAAAGGGAATCATCCAATATGAAGTATGTTCAGAAATAAGTAAAAGATTTTTATTTTTATTTGATTAAGCGAGAAAAAAAATGCACAAATATAATTGCTTTTGCTATTTTAAACAAAAGCTTTCATGCGCATTGAGACTATACAATCTGTAGATCTTCTGGTATTCACTTGCTGTGATCCAGTGAGCTTTCAAGCTTCTCTTCTTGCATGGACCCCCTTCACTTCTCCTCCCAGCAGCCTGTTCAAGAGTCCAACCTCTAAAGGTCTGGATAGATGAGGAACTCAGATGGTCTTCCAATTCTCTGTAAATCTCTCTCTCTCTCTGCCTCTCCCCTTTTCGTAGGCACAGTGGAATGGACTGACAGGGCACATTGTTCTTAATAAGACAGATGGCCTGAGGAGAGACTTTGATTTGGACATCATCAGCCTCAAAGAGGACGGCATTGCCAGGGTGAGCACAGAGGCCTGGAACAGCCAATTACACTGCTCTCATGCTGCTTCCACACTGGCTGATTCGTTCCATTAAGGCATGTGTTTGTGTTTGTGTATATGAGAGACAGAGCGAGAGCGAGAGCTGATTAGTCATTTAGTTTTCTGTATTCACATCCTTTTAAAACACACTTACTGGTTGTTTCAGATTTTCCAGTCATGAATATTAATAATGCAGCACTAACTGATTATTAATTTCCACACTGTCTGTGCTTCACATTGCTCTCATCACTATTCCTAAAGGGTGTTGTGGAGAGCGGAAGTCGCCTCACGAAAAGATGGATCGAGGTTTGTGCCAGTACCTTGTTCGGTGGAAGCCTTTGTTGTTTGCCCCCTCTTCTTGTTTGCCCTACTCTCACTCTATATGCCGTGCACCTTGCCTCCCTGCCTTGTCAACTTTGTCTCTCTTCACTGATTTTGTGTGCAGCAATGCCATGTGTTTGACATTTCAGTTTTTCCCCTGTTTGGGTAAAGGCATTGCTCTGACACTTGTCAAAACTTTCAGAAAAAAAAATACAAAATTACTTTGTTTAAATAGATATAGCTGTACCTCCATTAGGATTAAGAAGTAAGTGCTGCAATTTCACATTCTTTAATGGCAGGAATTACAGATGGAAATGGAAATCATGCAGCTTAGACTCAGTAAGGGCCACATGTTTTTAGAAAATTCTTCTGAACACCACTAAAGAGGATTCTAAATCACATATTCAACGTGCAAACTTTAAGCTTTAATTCAAGAGGTTTAACAAAAATATTGAATTAAGGTTTGAGGAACTAAAACAATTTTTATACATAGTCCCTTAATTTTTGAAAGCTTAAATGTAATTGAACAAACCCACATAACTGTAAATATAAAGGTTGTTTCTAACATCTGGATGAAAATCATTTGCAATCAATAATTGCCTGAAATCTAGAATTCAGTTCAGCTTTATTTATATAGGACCAATTCACAACAACAGTTGCTTCAAGGAGCTTTATATTGTAAAGACCCTACAATATTTAAAAGAAAGAAACACCAATAATTATTTGACCGCCTGTGAGCAAGCACTTGGCAGTAGGGGGAAGCAAAAACTCTTAACAGGAAGAAACCTGTGACAGAACCGGGCTCAGAAGGGGCAGCCTCATCCCCAGTGCCACAACCGGTGGGATGAAGGGAAGGAGAAGAAAACCGAGAGATACAGGACAAAATGATAATTATAGGAGAGAGAGTCACAGTTTAGAACACATGAACATCACCAAATGCTGTGTTTCCTCCCTTGAGATGCTCTGCTAGGCCTTTGCAGCTTGTTTGTGGTTCTCTCTGCCTTCAGTTTTGTCTTTAGTAACTGAAAAGCATGCTATATAGGACTGAGATCAGGTGATTGATATGGCCATTGAAGAAGATGAAGAATCTGAGCAGGAAGTACATCATCATCAACACATCATCAATAAACACTAGTGACCCATTTCCCATCATGAACTGTTTGTCTCCTTCATATTTTTCTCTTCCCATCATTCTGGTACAAGTACATCCTTGTTTTATTTGTCCAAATAATTTGTTTCACAACTGTGCAGGCCCCTTTAGATGTTTTCTTGCAAAGCTTAAGCTGGTCTTCTTGTTCTTGAGTGTCATTAATGGTTTGCACCTTTTTGTAAAGCCTCTATATTTACATTTGTAAAGGCATCTCTTGATTGTAGCCTTTGAGAATGTTATACCTACCTCCTTGAGGATGTTTTTGGCTTGGTTTGATGTTGTGAAGGGATTTTTCTTAAACAAGGAAAGAATTATGCCATCATCCACTTTAGTAGTCTTCTGTGGTCTTTCAGAGCTTTTGGTGTAGTTTGTTAGTTCATTCCTTCTTTTTAAGAATATACCAGGTTGTTAATTTGGCTACTTCTCAAGTTTCTGCTATGTTTGCAATGATTTTTCAGCCCAATGATGGACTCCCTCAATTGCATTAACATATCTTTGGACATCATATTGAGAGTTCAAGCAACCAGCTGCCAAATACAAGTAAATCACTTTGAATCAACTCCAGATTTTTAACTTGTCATGGAATAATGAGGGAACAGACCTCACCTGGTCATGAAACTGGTTTGTCATTTGTCCAATTAGGTTTCAGTTTTTGAACATGGGGCACGATGTATAAAAATGGCTGTAATTCCTAAACAGCTAATGTCATACTTTGGTTAAACCTCTTGAATTGAAGCTAAAAGTCTGCACTCCAATCACATATTTATTAAAATCCACTGTGGTAGTGTACAGAGGCAAAACACAAAAATGTGCCATTTTCCAAATACTTATGGACCTACCTTTAGATTTAATTGTACCAAAAAGAATCTGGTAAGCATAAACAAACTTTAACTCTATAAAAGGAGTAGATTTACTTTGCTGGCCTTTGATTGGCACAAAAAGCAGTGAGCAAGTTATAACACCCTCCGGTGCACTGATTATACACCGAATCAAATTCATAACTCCATCCAGATTCCTTTCTAGTTTAAATTAAGTTCAATTTTAACAGCAATTATGCAAAAGCAATGCTTTGATGATTGAAAGAGCAAATGTTCGATTCATTCATAGCTTCAGCGTCTGTCTCAGTTGTCAAAAAGGTATGTAGGCAGGCAGGAGCTGCTAATTTGCAAAAGCTGTGATTTATTTGTAATTTTAATCCCATTCAATACCTTCAGTCCTCATAAGCCTCACCTCAGAGGAAATGCCACTATATAGTAAGCACATCACATAAATTGCCTGGCTTTATGGTCGTAAAAAATGAATTATCAGTCCATTGCAGTTGTGTTAGTTCTTGGGCACTGGAGTGTTAAATACACTCTGAAGAGGATGATGAGACAAAACAAAGTGAAAGTCTCCTGAGAAAAAAAAGCATTTTCTTTTAAAGTTGTTGACTTCCCTGAAAATATATATATATTTTTTCCCCCTCAGCTTTCTTGGCCTGGCTTACTCAGTCTGTGGTAATGGTTTTCCACTCTGATTTGGTTCTGGATGAGGATGAGCGTTAGGATTCACAGATAACATTTTCCTCACAGCAAATATGAGCGAATTCATGTCAGTTTTTATAGCACACTTAGTTGTTGGGTGCTCCTCTGGTGTACACGATAAAATTGCAAGGCTATACACAGAAAATCCATGACTCGGGGGTTTTAAAGATGTTGGCTGCATGTGGTACGGCTGTCCTAGGCTATATTTTAGGATTAATTTCATTGACTTGGCTAGATTTCTCTGTTACCTAAACTTCAAACTGTGCAATCACACTGCTGATATTTGACAGAGGATGATATTTCCAAAAGCAGCCCTCTACAACAGCATATAACACAGGCCAAATGATGCAAAACCAAACAGTTTAAGACCAAAATACTCTCCACATCTTCAATATTCTCACTCTGACAAATTATCTTTGAGATTGAGGACAATGCAATTAATTCAATCCATCCCCACTCACAGTGTTCCTCATCTGCAGTGTCCACAGATAAGACAGATTTATGGACTCTTCACAGAGTGGTCCCTTGTAAAAGTAACTCGGTGGAGATATAGAGTGCTTTTAGCAAGGTTATAAGTGAACACATTTTCCATCAGTCGGACTTGGTTAACAGAATAAGACAGAGTGTAATGAAGAGTGAAAAGCATTTCATCTTTTGGAATAGGTAATCCCACCCAGCCATTTTCTGAAAAATAAATTGTAAAAATAAGACTGTACCTTCTGCAGAGCTCAGTTTAATAAGAGGTACTGATGCGTTCACTTCTCTTCATCCTCTTAGGCAGTGAATGAACGAAGAGGGCATTGTTTCTGAATAAAAATACTAAAAGGCACTGTTTTGTTCACAGAATGACTTGCCAGAGGAGAAAAGCTTATCTGGCACTTCCTTTAGTTTCTATTAACAATAAGTCCTAATAATTTAATGTTCTTAGCTTCATTCCAGGACTGTTATGACCTTTGTTGAAGCGAAAGGATTTGAAAGGTTAAAAAAAAAAAATCCAGCTGCCAGACATCTGTTCTAATCTGATAACTGTCTGGATTATGCCGCCTGGTCTGATGATTAAGACAATCTCATTCACAGTTACTGTAACAGTAGGAGTAACACCATGTTGTCCTCTCTTCCTCCCAACCCTATCTGCTCTTCTTCTTCTCCTGACTGCTGGTGTAATTTCCCTTTCTCCACTACTTACTTAAGTTTAGCTAACTGAAATTTGTTTTAATTATTGTTTGGTTATGATATATTTTTTGTGGTTATTACAAAAAATGGTCATAAATGTCATAAATACAAAGCCCAGCGTAATATCCTCAGATGTCTTTTCATTATCACATATACAACAAAAACAACAACAACACCACCCAACACTC
>VVHJ01040874.1:1868-16537 GCA_015107715.1 Tylochromis polylepis | reverse complement strand
AGGCTTCTGAATTAAGTTTTTTTTTTTTTTTTTTTTTTTTTTTTTTTTTAAACAAATGTTTCTAGCTGCAAGACCAGACCAGTAACTAATAAATTCTTGAACGTCACATTAGTTTACTACATTCATTTACTGGGGCCCTAGAAATTTTTATAGTACTATATGAAGCCTGATCCACGATGATTTTCTCCCATCACAGACTTAACCTGAAGACACTGGAGTGTCTTCACTCTGCTGCTGTTCACTCACCATGAATCCTCATCTCCAGGTAACCTCTGACCCTGCTGACCAAGTCAGGGGGCGGCCGCTCCTTGCTCCCCTCGGCCGCCATCGTCTCGTGTGCGCGGACCTCCAGCAGCAGGATCTCGTTCAGCATCACCTGCCTCAGCTTCGGGGAAAACTCTGTGACGAGCTCCAGACAGGCTGAGAAAAGCTGCCGTGCGTGCGCGAAGTCCTGAGGAAAACATGCTCCATGTATTCAGCAGTTAAAAGTGATGCCCTATGCTTGGATTTCAACGTTTAATTATTAAAATAACATTTATGCTTCAACTTGGCCCCACTAAGCGTTGATAATGGCTCAGACCTTTATTGAAATGCAGTGGAGTCCTTTGGCCATGAGGATATAAACCAGGTCTTTGGTCAGGTTGTCTTTAATGCCAAGGATCACATTAATGTAGTCTGGAGGAACCTCCCACTGTTCACACAAACAGGAAGTGGTAGGTTAATTCAGATCATCTTTTTTATTATATACTGCACATCTTAAGTTGAAGACAATGTAGTAATATAAATCAGACAAGTTACTTATAAAAAAAAAAAAGTTTAACAATTTCAACAACAGAAAAGATCCCTTTTCAGTAAAGAGTACAAAACTTAACACTACTATACTGATGTTTATGTTAGATGGAAGTGATAGAGGATGGGCAGAGTTAGACATGGGTGGGAAACTTCTGTCTGACTGCTATAGCTGGTTATACAGTATATTTATTATAGGGTTGTATTATAGATTCATAAGGATTTCAGCATGTGCAACCTAATTTTTCTGGCTGCTGAGTTGTTGGGTTCATGTGTCAGAAGTACGTATTTTGTCCAGAGAAAGCAGGGACAGATTAAAGGTTTCGATTATTTCCCGCTGTATTTTGCATTTGATGTGGTTTCTTTTGAGTAATTATTTAAGAACAAGTTGAAACAATTCAAAATAAAATGTAATCTGTTTAATAAACCTAAAAATTTAAATGAAAATTATTTCAAATGTATATATAGGAAACTGTAGTCAAGCACAATCCACGATATCTTAAATACATTAATGTTGAGCTCATGTCTCTGACCTTGCTGTTAACCCTCCAGAAGGGTCGTTCAGCCAGGCCGTGGAGTTCAATGAGGATCTGTCTGATCCTGCGCGGCTCCAGTGAAAGGATGAGCTGCTGCTCCAGCTGGCCAATGTTCACACTAGCTGAAGCTGTGAAGGAGTGAACCCAAACTCAATATGTCTCACGGTTTTCATGTGGAGAAGGGGCAGTGTATGTAGCAGAAGAGTCAGTCGCGTACCTGGAATGTCGTAGAAGGAAGGCAGAGGTTTGGCACTGAGGTTGATTGTGGCCGACCTCTTCCTCATCTGCTCCACCAGGACCTTCCTGTCTTCCTCCTTCAGCAGCTCCATGAAGAGCTTATGGGATGACACCACAAACACCAGAGACAGGTCCTCCAAGCTTTCACACAGAGTCCTGCATCATAAGAAGTTCAGAAGGAAGACAAAGTCGTCATCATCATCATATAAAGAATTTGAATAATGTATTGTTGCCCGACATCACCTATGTAGCAGACCCTTGATAACCTTCTATGCATTTGTCCAATGTATGGAAAACAATGACTCTGACTCTGACGTTTGTCACTCACTTCAGGAAATTAGCCATGTTTCTTCTGGAAACCACAGATGGACGGTCTTTTTCCAGCGAGCGTGTGCACACCTGCAGGAAAAACAGAGTCTGACTCCAAACTGCAATGGCTTTAAACAACTTTTACTACATGAAAAAAAATGTTCTTAATATAATACTGAAGTAAAAACCACAGGTCACATTTTTTAATGTCTCACGTGGGTATACGGGATCACCTTGACTCTATCATTAATTAATTTAAGACAATTTACTGAGTTACCTCTAAAATGAAGTCCACCACTTGTTTACTAGGCTTAAGGAGCAGCTGCTGAAAACGCACGCTGAGGATCTCTCCTTCCAGAGCGTCTCGGACGGCGTTGCAGACGCAGAGTTTGTGACACACCTCATCCAGACCTGATTCCCTGCAGGGAGACGGGATGTTATACAAAAATATGAATGCACCAAATGCTTTTACAAGACTTTTTAACAAAACTATTGACTGTTTAGTGGCATATATCAGCTTCATATTTTAACTGATTCCAGTTGTTGGCTTAAAGGTGAAAATTTGTGGTTTGCAAAGTGGTCCACAAAGACTTTTCACAAGCAGAATGAGTGAAAGAACAGACCATAACAACACTCTGCGGTTCAGTGACAGAAGTCTGAAGTCTGTGCTAGCTGCAGTGTGTGCAGAGAGGTTTGATTTTGCTGTTCCCTCACCCTTGCTGGACTTTATACAAGAACTCCCGGAGAACAGACCGTCTGAAGTAGTTTGGCAAACTGCGGGATATGTTGTCTTTGATGAAGGCTTCAATGACGGCCTGTAGAGAATGAAAGTGGAGTTTACAAACCAGTTTTTGCCCAGTATTTGTGATGTAAACCTACTTCTGCCTAAGCAACACAACACTCATAAGAATGCAGTACTCAAATCTCTCTAATGTGTTTGCTCTGACCAGGTAGTTGTGAGCCCGGATCAGGCTGTTAATCTGGTCGTAGGGTGTCGTCTGGGGGTCAGAGGGGTCACAGTCTCCAGTCAAAGCTCTACAGGCGTTCCAGTAGCCAGCCAGGCGCTTCTCATCCAGGTGAACATGAACAGTTGAGTCTAGCTAAAAGGTGTAGAGAAAAAGGTAAACTGAACCACTACTAAAGCTCCATGTGAGCAGCTTTTGTGAGAAAAGTTGCATCTTGTGGCTCTCCTGAGAAAGTTAAATCATATTGTGTCATTGAAGCTGTGATAAAGTATGGTTACCTTCTTTAAAAGTTCCTTTGTCTGTCTGAAGTGATCCCGAGCCTTCTCATAGATTGGCAGGTCTGTGCAGCCTTGATGAAAGAAAATGCCTCCTAAATCATAATGCACCTGAAACACAAATCCTTCCATTACGCTAAAGAAAAATTCACTTTTTTTTTTTCCCAGAAGGATTAAAGTTGTGCGCTGTGCACTCAGCCAACCTGGCAGTGCAGCTCATCGGCACTGATGCGAAGCCCTGCTGTCGAAGACTCCGTCTCTCCGTTGGCAGCAGTGTCTGCAGCCAGCAGGTCCAGAGTCCTCATGGTGTGAACGTAGAAGTCTTTCTTCAGTCTCACAGCTCCTTCCAGCACGCTGATGGAATCAGCCGCCTGCTCCTTTAGCTGAAGGAAAAAAAGAAGAAAAAAAACAATATATAGTATCAACTTCAGTTGCTAGTTTATCTGAAATTTGAATGACATGTCTAATAATATCATTAATAAGGAATAGTTTTAAGTACCAACAGAGTATGTATGGATCACAAAAAGGTGTTTACTCACCACAGTAAGGATGTTTTCAGTCATTTCTTTCTCCTGCTGCACAATATTCAACCTAAATCAAGGCACAACAGAAGCACTCAGTGGAATATGTGATGTACTTTTCAATAAATTAAGCCTGGATGTTGGTATTTGTACAAAGAATTAGATGAGCACAAGTATATTTACTTTATTTACACAATAAAATAGTTTCATTTTAAAATAACATGAGAGTGAGCTGTCTCAAAGAGAATTTTGGGTTAATATTTTGTGACTGATTAAAGCCAATCAGCAACTGAATGTGTGTCATTGTTTTCAGAAGTCTGAATGTCTGGCTGTCGAGGCGAGAACACAATCCCAGAGTTTTAAAAAAAGTCTTCTAAAAGTCTTTGAGGGTCTAAAACTCCAGCCCAGGAGCAGAGCAGTGGGCAGGTGGGAACATAGCATAACACAAATTTTAAAATAAAACCATGTAAGTGTGGATGCAATAAATGATGACAGGGAAGAAGAGGAAGAAGAAACATTTACATGTTTATCTGGTGGGGTCCAGGTTTGGTTTGTTTCTCTGGAAAGCTGCTCAGCACAATTGTTCTGATGGCCCTTTAAAAGACAAAATATAAATGAGACAAATGAACGGTTAATTCTCTGTCACAATCTCTATTCATCCATCCTCTTTTAATCTACATTCACAGTTTGTGACTTGGACACAAACATAAATACACACTTAGTCGATCTTAATAGTTTACCGCTGAGCTCATGTCAGCTGCTTTCAGAGAGAGTTGTCTCACTCACCAGCGGTTGTAGATGATGACAGCCATGGCGGTAGTGGGAGGAAGAGTGGAGAGGTCCAGATCCACATGTTTTACCCCTGGTGGCACTTTGCTCACACACAGGAGTTCATTCAGCAGCATGTTTAACACAGGAATGGTCAATCTGCCAAGCACGAAGCATATTAGATTATTGCATAATAGGAATATTTGTTAAATTACTTGCTGAGACATATTCAACTTGGCTTTTTCGTAAAGAAACTCTGATAATGGCAGATGTCCATCTGAAACACCCTGACTCACCCTTTCTCAAGCACCTCAAGATCCCACTTCATGTGAGCAGCTACTTTCAGTGCAAGCAGCTTCAATGTGCGGTTCCTACGGTTGTCGGCTGGAGGCTGGACCTGATTTTGCTCGTTCACCGACGGTTTTGACGCCTGCTCCAGGAACTGGATGATGAGCTGCACTGGTGCTGGGTCTGCAGAAAGAACAGTTATTAACAAACCTTTACAAGTCCATGAGATGTCATTAAAAATAAAAGTTGGAGTCATGAGTAAGGCTGAGCAAACCTGGGTTTGATTTCTGCAGGTGTTTCTCCAGCAGGCTGTCGTCGAGGAGAAATTCAAACCAGGAAGTCTGAAGAGGTGTGCCGGGCCGACTGCTGGTCACAGCGGCCACCCGGTCTGCTGCTTCTGCACTCATCCTTGTCTAGTGGGCAGATACGCAGATATGGACATCAGCTTTATTTAGAATGGATCTCAAGGTTAAATAGAAAGTGTTTGGGGTTTTTTAATGTAAGTTCTTTGTCAGTATAAACCTCATTATTTATTTATTTTCATTTCTATTATTTTTATATACTAGATTAGTTCACTCATCTTGAGGAGAACTGGTGTATAAACAGGTGACTGTAAGGTTAACAGTACTACCTTCTCTTGGGGATTTTTGTGAGGAGAAATGAAATGATCATTTGTTCTCTTAGCTTTAAACCAACCAGAACCAGGCAAAGATCTCAAACACACCAGGAAGTCATACAAAAACCATGGCTTCAAGTTATTGCTGCTAAAGCTTCTAAACACTATTGAATCATGGGGTGTACTTAAGTTTTTCTTTCTTTTCCGCATGGCTGTATTTGTAATATTGGACAGTTAGGGCCTTTTGATGTACAAAAAATTCTGTAATTACGTTTCACTCTTTGAAATTAAGTATATTTACAATCATGTAATGCTACGTTTAGTCGTTAAAAATCTTGGTGATGGTAAATATATACAAAATTTAATATTTTATATCTGAACATAAATATTTATAGTTTCAAAATAATTGTAGCTATTATTAGATATTTACTTCCATAATCGGTTACATAGCTTCACCTGTCAGAGCAGCTAACACAAAAATGTTCAGTAGTTGTTTAGAGAGCTTTAATCTTCTTCACGGGTCGTCCTAACTGGGCGGGGACATCAAATTTACCTATTGAAACTACAAGAATGCACGCTTACAATGAGGTTTCGAGCTGTCACTGTAAGCAAACCAAACGCACTCCACCTCCCTATTCTCTGTTATGTTTGGAGCCAGGAGTCTTTTGGCTAATATTCCGGTTAGCCATCTAGATTTTAGCGCTTGTCCCGTGCATGCAGAGACAAACTGTCTTACCTTAACGGGGCACAGGGATCGCCCAGAGGACAGGAGGGCCAAATGTGCACCAAAATGTCAAAATTAGGAGCTGGACCAGCTACACTAACTGATTCTCTCATAACTCATTGTGCCCTGCGCCATATCTCCTCCGTAATTCCGGTTCCGCTTCGTCGCCAAGGAGATACACAAGGCGCCATGATTGCGCATACTTATGCCGCGTTCAGGTCCCATTGTTTAAATTCGTATGAAACTTTCACTGACTTGCACAGACGCTAAAATGGCTGACAGTGAATTTACAAATAGAAAAGAAAAATAAGACCTATACTATAAACTTAACTCGACCATTTAAAATGTTTGTCGGGATTTATTTTCACTTGAAAACCAAGCTATAAACATACATAACGCGAAAATTTGCTCATTTAGGCTGTTTATAGCGGTGCAACTGTGAGATTGCGTAAGAAGCTAACCACTTTAGATAAATGCGAAATAAAAAGCGAGCAAGAGCTCAGAATGAAAGAGGATGAGCGTAATAGTCGTTTTTCCCTATACTACTGATAGGCCATGAATCCAGCATTATGCTCACTGTAATTTTGCCAATTAATGACAATGAAAATAAGAGACTGAAATTACTACAAACTGCTTTTTAGATTGTAAAAATTGCCTGCAGTTATTATTTTGCATCCATGAATCTTCTCTGTGGTCTTCCTATTTTTCCTTCTGTTTGACAGCTCCATCTCCAAAACCCTTTATCTCATATATCCACTATCCTTCATCTGCACCAAACCATCTCGGGCTTGTCTCTAACTTTGTTTCCAAACCACTAAACCTGAGCTGTCCCTCTGAAACACTCTCTTCTAATGTTCTCCATTCTGGTCGCTTTTATTAAATTCAATAATCGAATTGAAGTTATTCAGAGCTTATTTATGCAGTGATGTTTGTTCAAGTTAAAATGTACATTTTCTGGGCTGTAGTGAAGTAAACATACAGCGCACAGTTGTTGAGCCACCTTTCATGGCTTTAAATTCTGTTTTATTGAGTAATGCACAAACATACATAAAAATGCTCTTTGACGAACATTCAAAGCTCCACTTTGGATGTTGGCTGCCTTTTGTTCTGTTCTTCGTCAAGATGATCCCACTCTCTGTCAGTAAGAGGTCCGGGCTCTGAGGAGGCCAGTCCATGACTGATAGTGTTCTAGTGTGTTTTTCTATGCAGGCATGCTTTACTGCATTGACAGTGTGTTTGAGATCATTGTCGTGCTGAAAAATGAAACCAATGAAATGCAATGAAAATCTTTTTTGCTGAGACACCGCAGTAGGTTATCCACTGAGTTAGATATATTTTTTTATGCTTAACAAACAAAACCTTCCTCTGAAAATAGTCAGGTCCTGGACTGAAAATGAGTGAAAAAGTGAAAAAGCAGCGAATGCCCCCCCCCTCAAAAAAAATTAAATGAGTAGTGGCTCAAGACTATTTCACAGACGTGCATGATTAGTATGAATGTACTGAGGACAGGAAAAACATTACTGATAGATTAAAAAAGAAGCATCAGATAATGTTAAAAGAACCACACAAGAACAGCTCAGTGTTATATTTATTCACCTCACACACTCTTAATTTCCATCAGTAATTCACCATGGCTGCCTTGTTATCTGTATGATAGCACCAAGAGGAATTCACCACTGAAAACCTAAAGTAACAGCTCGGAGATAGGAAATGATCAGTCGTGCCTGGAAGTGATGAATACAGACATAGGAGCAGCCACCTCTTTACATAAGGCATCCAGAACCAGTTTCCACCACCTTAAAATGCTGAAAGGGCTCAGTTCAGAAGACTGCAGAAGTTTGCGCAAGACCTGGATAGTTCAGTCAACTCCTTTTATATATACACCATGAATACAACCGTCTCATGTCAAAGAAACAAAATAAAGCAGAGAACAATAAGAGCAACCAGTGAGTTCAGACATATACATGTGTGTGAAGCAGTGCCTACTTCACATATCAGTTATTTTCAGTAGATTTCAGGCAGCAGTAACAAATAACTGATAACACTCTTCTGAACAGTCTCCTTCCACTTCCCTTTAACAGATCAGAACACACAACAAGCAACAAAAAGTACAGAGACGCCTTTCCTACGAAAGCCGACCAAAGAAGCAGCAACCACCCTTCAAAGAACAGCACGTACACATGCACTGCATGAGTATTTCATGAGTAAACAAAGGCAGTGCGTGACAGAAAGCAAGAGCATGTATGCTTGTCACTATTTGGGTTTTTTTGGTAACCTTAAAATTACATTATCTAGAGATAAACTGTTCTGGCTTATCTTACGTGTTATCCTGTTATAAAGCACTTTTATTTTGAAATACTTGGCTGATTATGATTATTAGCTCAATGATTCAAAAATCTAATTACTTCCTTTAAATCAAGACAAAAATGATCAAACTATGCTAGTATAACACATGAAATTCATCATTTAGGCAGAAGACACCCATTTCTCTTTAAGCAGACAACAGTAGCCATGATTATAACACATGAACAGAACAGAAAAGCAAAACATTTAAGAGAAAAATCAAATTAACGGCATAAAGATTTATTCCCAAGAAAAGAAAAGAAAAAAACCCCAAAAAGAGTCCAGAGCCACACCGGAGTCTCTGTGGAGCTCCAGTTCGAGCGAAATGCTAATGTCATAATTTTTTAATCAGCAGCCTAACAGATGATTCAAAGGTCTACAGTTTTGTAGGTGTTTAAAAAAAAGATAAGTGTGACTAAAATTAAAGGAAGGGAACATAATTATGTGTCCTAGCCAATCACTGTCAACACAAAAAGGCCAATCAGTGAACAGGATTAAACCTCTGGCTGCTTCATTTATTGGCAAACCCTCTCAGCCTACACCGATCTCTGCAACTCTCACCTTCATTAAAACCATTCATAGTAACATTAACAGTAACGTGTGGCTTATAAAACTACAGTACAGTGATTAATAATATGGCCGCCCATACATGTTGTTTGGCCGGTGCAGTGTGCTCAGCTGATCCTCACTGTTTGAATGTGCAGCTTCCCCACCGACACCATGATGATCAGAGCTTTTTCACCCCAGTGTGCTGATCTGTGGATACGATCAGGAACATGGAGGAGGGGCAGAGCCGCACCCGGCCGTCAGTACTGAAAGGAGATGACAGAGTTCACTTTGTAGACGTGGTACGAGCGGTTCCAGAAGACTCGTGTGAAGTAGTTTGTGTACGGCGAGTAGTTCATCTTTATCTCGTGGCAGAATCGTCCATATTTGGAGAAGGAGTATATCTCTCCTTTGTCATAGACGACCTGCAAGAGACAAAACATACAGATCACGAGTGAAAGTATCAAAGACTAGAATTCTGTAGTGTTTGTAAAATATTCTGCAATTAACGTATTGATTATAGCTAGATGATTGGATAAGTAATATTAATAACAAAGTAGCAGCAGAATATTATTTATTCTTGGACTCTGCTAGAGTAGCTTTGCATGATTTAACGTTAAAAATAATCTTTATTGATCATATTCTGGGTTCTTAGTGTAGCCACCATCTGAAACATGCTATTTTAGCAAATTTCCCTTTAAGGTCAACCTTCTTCAGAAGGTCTAATCAGCAGGTGGGTGTACCCAAGATAACTATATTACTGACATCCACTCAGAACTGTCCAATCTATAAGAAATCTGTGACGGAGGAAAGTGTTTAAACCCACGTGTCCGTTGGAGATGTCGAGCAGGTCTTTGATCCTACACCCCTTTTTAAGAGTGAGCTCATTACAAATCGACTCTTCGATGATCACATAGTTCGTTTTTTGGGCGGTCAGGAGCTTGTAGATGTCCTCTGCAGATCTCATTGCGTACACCTGGTACGTCTGGGAAAGGAAAGATTGACAGAAAATAAAAGGAGGTAAACTTCAATTCAGTTCTATTTTATTTATACTGCGCCAAATCACAAAAACAGTTGGTTTAAGGTGCTTTACATTTTAAGGTAAAGACCCTACAATAAAACTAATAATAATCTTTGAAACATGTGCAGCACCAGTCTCTGTTTGGACTAAAGCTCACATTCACCACTTTAAACAATTTGACGACCAGGCATTTTTTTTATAGCTGATTATAAGATATAAGTATCTTCTTCACAGCAGCGCTGTTAAGGTAACAGATATGTTGGCAATAATAACTCACATCTTCAGTCCTCTTCAGCAGGTTGATGTCTGAATAAAGAGGTAAACTAGTTACAGCTGAACCCGAACACAACTTCACTGCTCCCAGCACCTGTGGACTGCCTGCGAACACAGCTGCCACCGGAGCCTGTGACCTACATGAAGAGGAAAGACAACGTTTGACGTCACGATAAAATACTTCACAAACATCTTTATAAATAGAGCAAGTTCTAATGACCCACTTGATCCAGCTCATCAGCTCCACTGTGTCTGGATCGTAGAACTCCTGCAGTTCTGATAACTCTGCTAAGACACGAGGGGAGAACTGCAGAATGGGAGAGAGAGCGTTACACAGGAGATATAAAATGTGTCTAACATAAAGAGCTTCCACAGAAAAGGGGCTGAAAGGCTCACCTCTCTCCACAAACTGAAGCCAATGATTGTGGGAACAGCTGTGCTCAGAATCAAGGACTGGAGGGTAAAAAGAAAAGAAAACAGCATGAGCAACTGTGTGGATCATTACTCTTTTCTCTTCATGAGGAAGGGGATTTTACTGAGTTAATTAAAATTAAAAAACTTTTTTTTAATTTAGCTTTAATGTATTTATTGAACTGTTTTGTATTGTATTCAAATTTTTCACTTATTTTTACTTTTACTTACTGAATGGCTTTATTTTATCTTCTTTATTTCTTTTGCGTCATTTCTACTTTATTGAGGGATCCTGTTTTGTCATATTGTATTATACTGTGCTATTCCTCTTTATTTAAGCTGCTTATACCAAAACAATTATAATAAAGTTAATCTTTAAGTTTGATGTTTCAGTATCTTCTTTAAGTTACAAGCTAAAAAAAAGAAAAAGGCAACGATAAAAAAGTAAAAAGGGAAAACAAATAGAACAGAATACAGAATTATGAGGCTTTTAACAACAAGCAAACGCATGGTAAATGGACTGATCCTTATATAGCACTTTTCTACTCTCCTGGGACACTCAAAGTGCCTTATACAACATGCCTCATTCGACCACTCACACAAGCACTTTCTTCTTAAGTGCTTTCTGTCTAGCAATCACACACATTCACACTCCAATGGATGCAGTGGAGAGCAACTTGAGGTTACTATCTTGGCACAAAGACTGGAGCAGCCAGGGATCGAACCACCAACCTTCCGATCAGTAGACGACCTACTCTACCTCTACTTCCTGAGCTACAGCCAGGAAGATAAAATAAGGACAACAACCACCAGAGGATAGCATAAGCTGGTTTAAAAGGACAAAGTTTAGATGAGTTATGAGCCTAGACTTAAAAAGAGGAATGGAGGGTGCTAGTTTTATGTCAAGGTGTAACCAATTCCACAACTGTGGAGCAGTAACTGTAAAGGCTCTGTCACCTTTTTATTTGAGGCGTGACCTTGGGACACGTAACATGTAAGAGATCATGTAAACAAATAAGACTGGTAATATAAGCCGGGGCTTTCCCATTAAGGGCCTTAAAACAATCAGTAAAATCTTAAACTGAATTCTAAAATAGACAGGAAACCGGTGCAGTGAGGCTACAACTGGGGTGGTGGGTTCATATTTGGTAGTGCCAGTCAGCATTCTTACTGTGCAACCATCTTCAAAGAAACGGGGGGAGGTCTAGGTATAGTGAGGTACAGTGATCCAGATGTGAAATAGTAAAAGCACAGATGACTTTTTCCAGAAAACGCAAAGACAGGAAAGACTTTGTTTGAGTTTGGCAATGACTCTTAACTCACTATTTATGACAACAGAACAGATTTGTTTGTCAAAGCAAAGCTTTGAGTCAAAAATAACACCCAGGTCTAATCTGATCCTAGATACTACAGTCTGCACGTCAAAGTATCCTTTGGCCAGAACCCTGAGTTACCCTGAGTTGCACTGCTTTGAGTGCTCAGAGGGAAAAAGTACTACACAGGTATCAGTCCATTTACCATAAATATGGGATGAGACTATCTAAAATACTGGCAAAAGCACTAGATCTGAATGGACCAAAGATTTGTCACTGTTTATTCATCTAACCTTTAATATCTTCAAGATATAAAATCTCAGGATTTCCTACTGTCTTCATCAGCATAGAAATGAAATGAGATAATATACCTTCTAATATTACCAATAGAAGCAGATATAAACAGAAGAGGACTGGTCCCAGGATGGAGCCCTGAGGGACCCCACAAGAAAAATGGGCAGGGAGTGATACACTTAATAGGCATACAGAAAGTACGATCCATAAGACAGGAGCCGAACTGGTGAAGAGGTCCAACAAAATCAGGGTTGCATTATCACCAGAATCTAATGCGAGTAACAGATAATTAGTCAGTTTCAAATGAGCTGTTTCAGTGCTATGAACAGCTCTGAAGCCTGACTAAAATGGTTCAAATATCTCATTTGAGATCTGGAATGGCTGAAACTGTGACAGGATCAGGTCTTCCATCATTCATTCCTATGGATATTACTGGTAATTTACAGATAAGATACTATTTTTTTGGACACTTAGCATCAAGGTTTGATTTTCATGAGTAAACTAATTAAAGAGACCGTATATACCTAAACCGCCCTTTCTGTGTAGAGTGTATAAAAGGAAACCTGTTTACTTTAAGACATTTGGGTTTGTTTCTCATGCACTATAAACAAACATCCATACCAATACTACAGGGTGGATGGACTTCAGTTTGAGCCACTTAAACACCGTCATCCAGAGGTCAGGAGAACAAACCCCAAATGCTGTAAACATGCAGACGTATGGTGTCCATAAATACTTCATCCTGCAAGACAGATGAACATAGGCGATGAAAAGCTGTGCCAAACAACAAACAGTGAACAAACCTCAATTATTAAAAACAAACAAACAAAAAAACCCCAAAACCCCACACTCCCAACATACCCATCGAAGAGCAGAGCGAGACCCCCAAACAACATGGTGTGGAAAACATGATAGACGACCTCAGGCTGCTCTCCTATTCCTCCATTTTCGAAGCTATAGGTTTTGTACAATGGCTGACCGCTGTGAGGGAAAATGACATCAAGCTTTTAGCCAAAAGTATAAACATAGTGAATGCTTAAAAACACCACAAGAGTCACCAGCAAATGTCACTGTGTTATTGGGCAAACACATTTTTCTGACATAGTATCAACTACCAGTTAATTATTAATCTACTAGAAACATGTAGATTGTTTTCGTTATCAATCAATTTGCATATTCAGTTCAATTCAATAGTGTGGTACAAACATTTAATTTCCCACAATATCAGCTCATCTGTTGGGAACTTTGAATTTGAGCTTTGAATTTCACATCTAAGTTCATCCAGTCTTCTTTCCTTCATGAAAGAAAAACTGCAAAAAAAATCAACCCTTTACTGTCATTTAATAATTTTGAACTTTCAGTGCACACTTTAATTTTCTCCTCCCTTGAATACTGTAACTCTCAGATCTCATTAGTCCACCTTCAACTGGTCCAGAACGCAGGCTGCTAACAAGAACTAGCAGGCGTTTGCACATCATTTCTATTCTTGCTTCCCTTCACTGGCTTCCAGTGAAATTCACCAAATATGAGCCCATCACCCCATTCGTAGCCTCACTGCACTGGCTTCCTGTCTATTTTAAAATTCAGTTATTAACTCATCGTGCCCTACACGGCCAGGCTCCTGCTAATATAGCAGAGCTACTGAGACCTTATAACAGCAGTCTCAGCAGCTTCTTAGATCAGCCTCTCTTATTTAAAAATCAGAAGTAATCGTGATTTTGAGATTATAGGGTCTAAAACTTGGAACAGCCATCGGATGAGTCAGTGGTTTGTTTTAATCAACATCTGAAAAATAATTTTTAAATGTTAGCCTTTCCTTAATCTTTCTCCAATTAATTTTGGCCATACTACTAATGAACGTATGGAAGTGTGTATGCTGGAATAAATGAATGACTGTATGTTGATTATGTGTCTGTATTAAATGTGTCACTTTTATTCAAACTGTGAAGCACTTTGTAACTGTGCTTTTTAAAAAGTGCTACACAAATAAATGTATTATTATTAGTGACAACTATACGGGAGGTTTTTACAGCTTACGTAGTTAGCCTGTATAAAGGTTTTGTTAAGTTAGGGGTTTGGTGACTTAGTGACAGGTGTGCTAATTCAGCTGCTGCAATTGGTGTAGTAACTTGAATCAGGTTCACCTGATCTCCACTTCTTGACCATGTTTATGCTGTTGGGAACTTTTGGAGCATTTTAATCAATATTATCAGGCAAATAACAAGACCAGCTGTGCGGTACATTCCTACCAAGAGGTTTGTGCCTCAGTTTAATTGCAGTTGTAGCATTTTATTAGTCCATTAATTAGCACTAATTAGCAGGCGATTGTGTTTGTGTTGCAGCTTGTTAACCATGTTTGCTGGTTCAGCATTCCAGCCTCTCGTCCAAGTAAAAAAAAAAAAAAAAAAAAAAAAAAAAATTTTAAAAAAAACAAAAATTT
>VVHJ01040864.1:0-10816 GCA_015107715.1 Tylochromis polylepis | reverse complement strand
TTGTCGGGTTCAAACAATGGAAAAAGGACGTCCACAGAGAAGACAGGTCTCAATCCAATTTAACAAAAATATTTATTATCAATTGCCAATACAAAAAAACAAATTCTCCATGGAGGGAGATGTGTTCAACAGCCATGTTGTCACAGATCTCAAACTGCTAGTCACAGACAAACCTTTTTTATACTCGTTATCTTTTTCTCAGTCTAAACAAAGCATTGCAATAACCTTCAGAGCTAGACTTAGAGACTCTGAGAAGCTTCACCAGTTGAAACCAGTTCATTTTATCTACTTTCTGCACCACTCTGCAGGCAGAACTAGGTGAAAGTTCACCATTCTCTAACCCTGAAGGACACACATTCTAAATGCCTTTAATATTCTAGGGCCGTGTCCACTTAATACTACACTGTATGATTATATGACATTTTGATAAATATGAAATTAATATAGAATAATCATAACCTTTAAATCAAACATAATTACTATAAAATTAATAATTAAATCAAGCACAGAATCATGACAGTTCAAACCTTCAAATCCTCACAAATCTAATTGCCAGTCATTATTACTCAAATTCAATTCAATGTTATTCATATAGTGTGAAATCACATCAAAGGTTGCCTCATGGTGCTTAATATTGTAAGGTAAAGACCTTAGAATAATAAAATAAAATTGATATTACTTAAGTAAATTTACTTATAGAAATGACTTGAATTTAGCTGTCATAATAATAGTAATATCTAACTGGCATACTGTGAATGTTGGAGGGTCTATAATGTCCACGGACAGTTTTGCTGTGTTGTTAATCCTGGCCTGTGTGTGTTGTGAGTCAGATGTGTGCAGGGTGATCGAGCTGCTGGACCGACTGCAGCGGACCGGTGAGCTGCCTCCTCCCAAACTGCAGGCCCTGCAGAGAGTTCTACAGAGCAAATTCTGTGCTGCAATTAGAGAGGTACTGATGAAATGAAGTGCTGTGGCCCATTTAAAGTAATATTTTAATAATGCTTTTTCCTAATGTGTTCTTCCAGTGCATTACGTGAGCATTGTCACTTCCTTACACAACAGTCTGTTTAAAAACAACTGTTTTGATTTAATTATCTTAAGACAAATTCTGACTTCTGTAAATGACTAATTAGAGAACATATGTACTTTTTTGTTTTCCTTTGGACATTTCTGCCTTTATTGAATAGTGGAGCAGTGGAGATGGAAGACCGTGGTTTGGACTGGAACCTGGGCTGCTGCACACTGGCTGTACAGCATGTGGCAGTCTTTAGTAAAGATTAGTAGATGACCTAACGCTCTTGGCAACACTTCCATTTAAAAATTTAGGTTAGAAAACTAATGACTGAATCGTGTGACAACTAATGATTTAATGACTGTAACTAAACAGTAAAGAAGAGAGTAGAAAGTAAATAACCAGGAGCCTTAAAGCTGCTGACAGAATGTAAAAATGTATGTCTTTTTCCTACATCAAAGAACTGACTGAAAGCATATGGTTTGGTTGCTTATATTTTGCAAATAATAGAATTTATCATGGATGTTTGCAACGTTCTCCATTGTCTGTGTCTGTACTGCGCTGTATGTTACTGTACTACAACATTTATACGCTAGTCTGACCCACTTTTGCTCTGCTTTGTTGTCCTTAGGTTTATGAGCAGCTCTATGACACTCTTGACATTGTTGGAGGACCAGAGGTGCGAGCACAGGCAACAGCCAAGGTATTACAGATAGCATAGCGGCTTTATTTTTGAGATTCTGGGCCAGTTTTTTATTGCAAAACACAGCAAGAGTGCAGCGTAGTAGTTCTTAGGCACGCAGACTGTAGAGGCATTTCCAAGCATCATCTTTAGTGCAAAGTGGGACGAATGGGTACGATGACGTCTGCTTCCGACTTGGAATATTTAACTGTGCTGACCAGATACTGAGATACTGACAACAGTGCCATATGCATTTGTTAAACTGATAAATATGTTTCTCACAAAAGTAATACAGTTAAACAAGCTTAACTTAGTTTTGAAACCAGTTTGATAATAAACTGATAACAGATGTTTGCAGGTGTTGAAATTTTATATTTTACAGTAGTGCACATTACTAAAGCTGGTCGTATATCATTGCATCTTTATTATATTTATTTCTGTTTGTATTTAATTGAGATGATGCGTTTTAATATCATTTTAATACAGAGCTTGAAACTTTTGCTTGGTTTTAGTTTTTTAGAAGAGATTTTTATCATTCGACTGTAAAGCTTTATTTTTTTGAAACCCTTATATATTACAGATATAGATATGCAGTGAATTATATGTAACAAAATACACTCTGATGTTAAAAAACAAGTGACTTCTTTTGAGTACAGTAATAGTTTGCTCTTAGTCAGACTTTAACCTTTGTTGTCAAAGATTTTATCTGTATCTGATTTTCCTTGGTGATGTGCTTCACAGTTAGCAGCCTTTATGGACAGAATGACTGTGTAAATTTAAATCTCAGTTGCCAAATTTTACACAGCCACTGTGCTCCTTGTCACTACGGTTCTGTGGTCTTAGGCTATATTGTATCCTAACACATGCTAAATTTGTGAACCAGCTTAAGAAAAGAAGAATTAATGACGGTCTCAAAGCCAAGTACAGTGTGTCTCGTTTATCCAAAGATCTCTCTGGTGTAGCACTCCTGCAGTGCTCGAATATGGTGAGCCCTAAGGTGACCTCTGTCATAAAAGGCATTTGCACCAAAATGTGTTTTACAAACAGCATGTGAAATGTGATTTCTTTTGCTCAGAAAAAGGAATAGTAAGATCTAGTCATCATACATCTCCCACTGAAATAGTAGAATGCATAGTTGAAAGGAATCTTGAAATGCTACGGGGATTTATACAGACGATGAAGCAGCTTTTAATATAGAAGTTTGCATTGAAGAATATGGTGGATCAGGATTTATAGTCCACCTTTTAAAAAATATATGATATCCGAACATATCCGCTATCAGATACCTCCACCAGATATCTGGCTTCTGTGGATTGCTTCAGCCACCATCTCTTTGAAATAACTCCATTCTCGCTCCTGGGTGGTGTGGTCCCAGTTCCTGAGCCCCTCTCTAAACACGATCTGTGATGACTCTGAGTCTCTCCTGCCCCTTCAGACTCTGGGACAGATGGAGGATTCTCTTCTAGTGTCTCACATTTCTGACTGTCAAACTGAGATGGACCCTCCTCGCCTGGGGGGGATTCCACCTGTTCAGAGGACGTCCTTCCAGGGTTTGCCTCTGACTGATATTTTTGTCACCTTGAGTCTTTGACCTCTAAAAGCCTCTCATGGTGCCGTGCGAGGAAGGGACAAATGCTCGACTGGTTGGGCTACTCCACACGTGTTGGAGGGGCTCAGTTCTACCTTGACGTGTGCTCGTCCTGCCGTCTGCTCTCGGCAGTTTGGAGGGCTAGGCAACTTCACGTCCTGGTTTTATTGCCTTACCCTGTCTATCTGGGTTTTGTCTTTGTTTGTTTCCCTTTCCTTACCTCTTTTCTGGCAGCTTTTGCTATCAGAATTATCGTCTGAATTTACTATTGTTACAGACATATTTGCATTTCTGTAGGCTCCTGTTTGTGTTGTTTTTGTTTTATCTATTTATTCATTTCTATTAAAATTATATAATTCAATTCTATTTGGTTTTCATTTATATAGCAACAAATCACAAAAATAGTTGCCTCGAGGTGCTTATTTCAATTATTATTCAAAGTGCACACGAAATATTCCAATGGCAGAGCTGACCACAGGAGAGAGCACAACAATCTTGTAAGGGTGTGTGTGTGTGTATGTGTATGTGTTTGTGTGTTTGTCTTTGTCACAAAACGTACTTGATAATGAGAGGGAGAAGTCCCTCATGGGCTAAAGGCACAGAAAGACCCAGGAGACCCGGGTACTAGAGAGTACTAAAGACCCGAAGCAACACATCCTGATGACAAGCACGTGCCCACCCGAGAAGAGGGAATAGGGATGCCTCTGGGCAAGAGCCCCAAATAAGCAGAGGTAACTGTCATCCATCTTGCCAAATGCCAAATATCCATGGGGAAGCACACACCGCACCACAGCATTCTGCAGCCCCATGCAGTACCCTCTGGTATGAGCCTAGTTGGTCAGGGGTTCATCCTACAGCAAGATAATGACCCAAAACATAAGTCCAAGCTATGCCAGAACTACCTCAGGAACAAAGAACAAGCTTGAAAACATGGAGTGGCCAGCACAGTCTCCAGACTTAAACCCCATCAAGCTGATTTGGGATGAACTGGACAGAAGAGTGAAAGCAAAGCAACCTACAAGTGCCACACATTTATGGGAACTTCTGCTACAGAAATGGGAAGAACTTTGTGAAGAATATTTGATTTCTATTGTAGAAAGAATGCCACGGGTGTGTTCAGCTGTTATATCTGCCAAAGGGGGCAACTCTGATGAGTCAAAGTTTAGAAAACATTTTGGTCTATAAATTAATTCCATGATTTCTAACTCCAATTGCCTATTTGTACTATGGTTTCATTTCAGAGCGCAATGAGAGATTAAACTGCATCATTTTCAATAAAAACTGGAAAAATTGGGGTGTTCTAAAACTTCTGACTGGTAGTGTACAAATGCCTAAAATTGCACTCAATCAAATCAATTATTCAATATTTTTTTCTACTTTGAATATAAAAAAAATCTGAATGAACTGAAATGTTTTATTTTAACCATTTTTAACCATCAGTAGCCCACAGAGGTTTTTCCCAAATGGCAATACTGTCACAGTAAGCATCTTTCTGTGGTCAACACTAGACCCTGAAAACACGAACGAATGTGTGGGCCACAACTGTGCTGTCTTCAGTCCTGTTCCCTCATATGGATAAAATCCAGCACCTGTGCAGTCTGCCTTTACAAACTGCTCAGACACTGTTCAGCTAACACCAGAGAGACTAAATGCTTTTAATGGCAGAAAGGAGCGTCCAAACAGCATTGCTATGTCTGGGAAATGATGTCACCGCACTGACGCAGGGCGACCACCTCACCCTGGTCACCACTCTGTACAAGATGAACGTCTCGATTGCCGTCACTTGGCTCTCTGGGTGGTCGACAGTGACGAAGATGTCCCTAGTGTTGACATCCTCTCGGCCCTCATCATCATCATCCTCCAGTCTGTACTGGTTGACCATAGAGCCGGGAGAGTTGGGCATGGGGCTTCCATCTGGCAGGGAAGTATTCTGGAGCGATGAGAAAATGCAATGGATATTAAGAGCAAACACAGCCTCACTCACTTTTCAACAACACAGTGGACATCAGTGAATACTGTCAGCTGTGTGTGGACGTAGAGACTTGCAGGCGTACAATTGGCTTTAAAAACACAGTGAATGAACAGAGATGGAGTCTTTCACCAAAGCAGCTGCATTTTTTGATCTGGTCCAGATTTTCATGCTTAATGTCCTTGAAGAAGGGAGGCTTCAGGAAGGTTTGTAAAAAAGCAAACAAATGAATAAATTAATGCATGTCTGAACAAAACAAAGGAATGAAAGGAACTGATGTTGAGGTGGATGTCTGAAATGTTATGATTTCGCCTCGTTGGCCTTGTCCACACTATCTGAGAAACTCAAATACACATTTTATTTGTCGTTATCCATCATCCATCGGGTCCTTGTTCATAGTTTCTATTTCATTTCTCAGACTTTATCCGATTTAGTGCTCAGCTAAAATAAAATAATTACTGTGGGTGAATTTAATATCCAAACAGATTTATGGCATAAAAACTGAATATTTAACATTATTTCCTGAAAACTGTCTTTTGCCTGATCATCTCTTAAAAACATTTGACTTTACAATAATGGACTGCACTGCACTTGGTTACAGTCGAGGTCTTTGTGAAATGACTGCACCCAAATTTACTCACTGAAGTCTGTTCCTACAGAAGAGAGCGCTGTCAACAGATCCGTCTTCACAAATAAAATTTTAACCATGAGAGAAAAAGTTACTCATAAGCATCTCACAGATGTATCACTGAGTACAGCTACTTTCAGTACTACTGATATTTATAGACTTTCTTTATGACTGATCTTTGTGTGTTATGTCCTCCAAGCCTCGTCTATACAAGACTGCTCAAAGTCATCCTACCATTAATCTTAAATATGACCACTCAGGTCTTTAAGGTGGCAGCATCGGTAATTTTGTTGACCAGTAATTTTTGTCATAGTTTTCTTCAACAACCATTTTTTCCCCTGATGAAAACAAGATGATAACTAACAACTAACACTTTCGTCAGTGAATAAAAATGAGATGAAAATATTGTGGAGGGATGAGATCCTGCCAGAACAAATTAGGTTGTGTAAAAAGACCGGACGAATTTGGAAGCAATCCAGTCAGAAGTCATGTCGTCATGCAGTAACGTTAGACAAACAGGACGGGGCTCCCATGCTCCTCGATTGTCATGAAAACACGACAAAATGTCAAACTTGGGAGGAAGAGAAGGATAGAGAAATGGACACTTTGTAAAGCGTGTGGAGCACCTCGAACCAGTAAAAACACACACTTTTACACTTTATATTTTAGTCAACTCAATCAACTTCAGATTTAATCTGTGATAATCTCATGATATTCAGTCCACTAAAACTAAAAGAATTTAGATGTCTAAATTACGACTAAAACTAAATCAAAGCTAACTGAAAAAAATCAACACTAGGTGGCAGTAATTAAACCATTACTTAAAAAGTACATTTTGGCTTCGTACAGCGGGAGGAAGTGCCGCCAGGTCGTCCATGTTTTCTACAGTCACTGAGCTCCACACAGAGTAAGGAAACCGAGGTGCAAAAGAAACGTCTCTCTTTGTTTTGGAGGACAAACAACACGAGCAGAACCAAAGCAGGCTGCAGAGACACTTCCAGCCTCCAAAAAGCCAACAGCCCATAGGCTGAGCCCCCTTTATTTATTTATTTAAAAAGGGACCATGCAGTTTAACACAGTTCCAATATGAGGCGTGAAACTGATGTGCCACACAGAGTTTATAGCTGTTGTAAATCTGTTTGTGTATTGTGAATGTAAACGCCCAACAAGGGACAAAGGCACAGCTAAACCTAATAACAAATATGACTCCTGTCTTCTTCAGCCAAAGCACCAACAAGTTTTTCACAATACCCTCTGGCGAATGTGACTGCCAACCAGCTAGTCTCACCATCTCGTCACTGATGCTCCTCACGCACCAGGAGCAGCTCGTCTCCAGTCTCTCACCCCACTGCTGGACCAACTCGGACTTTGTGTAGGAGTATCCTCAGGTAAGACACCCTGACTTGCCCCTGATGTGTGCCACGTATGCAACTGGGTGAATGAGCGACAAGATAGGCACTATTTGAGAAGCCGTCCATCCACTGTGTTAGGCAGCAGCAGGTGGTGGAAGTCCTCATTCTGTCAGTGGAGAGCAAGGACCCTGTAGCATGTGGTTCCCGTACCAGCGAGCCAAGCTCAGCGAGCTGCACACCACAACCACCACCACTTCTGCCACCAACACAGTGGATGGGGATGAAGAGCTCACTGAAGCAGCAGCAAAATCTATAGACCTACTGACCACTTTTTTAGCTACACCTTCCCAGAACTGGACTGGACCCCTCTTTCCTTAAGAGCCTCCTTAATTCTTGGCTCAGACTCAATAAGAACCTGGAGACACTTGTCAAAGATTCTGGTCCATGTTGACAAGATAACATCACATAGCTGCTGCACATCCACGACTCAAATGTCCCGTTCTGCCACAATTTAAAAATCCTCTATCGGATTGAGGTTTAGCGACAGTGGCGCTCATCCGGGTACAATCAACTCGTCGCAGCATTCAAGGAACCAGTTCGAGGAGATCTGAGCTTTGTGATATGGCACATCGTCTTGCTGGAAGCAGCCACTGGAAGATGGTACACTGTGGTCATAAAGGGATGGTCAGCAACAACACTCGGGGTCTGTGGCTTTTAAATTATGCTCATTTGATCGTAAATAACCCCTGCACCACTACCCCACCACCATCAGCTGTCATGCTGTTTACACCAAATTCTGATCTCACCACCTGAAGCCCTGGTCCCAAAACTCAGCACATACTGTGCCTTCTTCAGTCTCAGCTCACTACAGGTTTCTCCAGCCTTATAAATGGTGAAGCTGCATAACGACTGCAACTAGCACTATAGCCTAACAATGGCCCACGAGGTCAGTTTCATGATCATTTATAAGTAAATCGTCATGACCACAATCAGCTGTGTTGGGGGATGGCTGTAGGATTAACCGTACTCCAGCTTTGCTGTTTGCAAACACTATTACATCAAGAGTTTGTCTCAACCAAAAAGTGCAGTTAATATTCTCATTATTATTATATTACTCTGGTATTCTCAGTTTAGTAGTAATTTAAGTAACATAACAGTACACCCAGATGAGCAGTAATCAGATAATATTTGCATCTTATTAATGAGCAATAAGAAATATTTAAAAGAGAAAAAAAACACGTTTTAATGCGTTAACTGCATACATCTGTCAACAAAATTATATGCCACATTACAATGAAAGCTTTTGAAGAAAACAGTTTTTAAATGCAAAAGTACATAAATAAATAATCACAAGTGCAGAACTTTTAAATAAAGTAAGGTATACGCTGAAGGGGCGGGTCTTACATTTGTAGGAGGTAAAAAGAGTTGTGACAGTGTTGTTGTCATCCGTGTGTGTGTGTGTGTGTGTGTGTGTGTAAGCCTTCACAGCAGTATGTGGTGGCTACAATGAGGAAATATCAGCATACTAAAGTTGGCTCTGTGTTGTGATGCAAAGTCTTTGTGCTGCTGAAAGCAGATGTTACAGCGGGGTACACGTTAATAATGAATGAATGGACAGTTTTATTGGCCTGCGGGGGAAAAGCTCTTAAATATTCAATTTTATTCACGTAATATTGTATTTCACTTTAACCTGAAACATAATGTTATGAAAGCCTTGAGATAAATACGGCTTCAGGCTCGCTGCAGGTATCACTGTGACAGAGGGTGGGCCGTCAGCCTTCAGCAGGTTGCCTGGTTTAAACCCAGTTATCACTCTAAGTGAACACTTCGTCTGCACATCTGACTGCGACGTCTGGAGCTTAACGCACATGTTCACTGTGTAAAACAAACGGCGGTGGATGGAGCAGCTTCAAAGTTCACTTTTCTTCATGTTGGAGTTTGCCGATCAAGTACTTTGATGAAGGACCGTGTATAAGTGTAGACAGGCTCCACATCAAACTGTGGTGTCATAACGGGCTGTGTCCATGCTGGAGACTACAGACTGGCAGGCGTTCAGGGAGGCAGCAGTGAGGACCTGGAGGAAAACACGTCGTCTTTTCTGACTACATCGGGAAGTGCATACAGGGAGTGCAGAATTATTAGGCAAATGAGTATTTTGTCCACATCATCCTCTTCATGCATGTTGTCATACTCCAAGCTGTATAGGCTCGAAAGCCTACTACCAATTAAGCATATTAGGTGATGTGCATCTCTGTAATGAGAAGGGGTGTGGTCTAATGACATCAACACCCTATATCAGGTGTGCATAATTATTAGGCAACTTCCTTTCCTTTGGCAAAATGGGTCAAAAGAAGGACTTGACAGGCTCAGAAAAGTCAAAAATAGTGAGATATCTTGCAGAGGGACGCAGCAGTCTTAAAATTGCAAAGCTTCTGAAGCATGATCACCGAACAATCAAGCGTTTCATTCAAAATAGTCAACAGGGTCGCAAGAAGCGTGTGGAAAAACCAAGGCGCAAAATAACTGCCCATGAACTGAGAAAAGTCAAGCGTGCAGCTGCCAAGATGCCACTTGCCACCAGTTTGGCCATATTTCAGAGCTGCAACATCACTGGAGTGCCCAAAAGCACAAGGTGTGCAATACTCAGAGACATGGCCAAGGTAAGAAAGGCTGAAAGACGACCACCACTGAACAAGACACACAAGCTGAAACGTCAAGACTGGGCCAAGAAATATCTCAAGACTGATTTTTCTAAGGTTTTATGGACTGATGAAATGAGAGTGAGTCTTGATGGGCCAGATGGATGGGCCCGTGGCTGGATTGGTAAAGGGCAGAGAGCTCCAGTCCGACTCAGACGCCAGCAAGGTGGAGGTGGAGTACTGGTTTGGGCTGGTATCATCAAAGATGAGCTTGTGGGGCCTTTTCGGGTTGAGGATGGAGTCAAGCTCAACTCCCAGTCCTACTGCCAGTTTCTGGAAGACACCTTCTTCAAGCAGTGGTACAGGAAGAAGTCTGCATCCTTCAAGAAAAACATGATTTTCATGCAGGACAATGCTCCATCACACGCGTCCAAGTACTCCACAGCGTGGCTGGCAAGAAAGGGTATAAAAGAAGAAAAACTAATGACATGGCCTCCTTGTTCACCTGATCTGAACCCCATTGAGAACCTGTGGTCCATCATCAAATGTGAGATTTACAAGGAGGGAAAACAGTACACCTCTCTGAACAGTGTCTGGGAGGCTGTGGTTGCTGCTGCACGCAATGTTGATGGTGAACAGATCAAAACACTGACAGAATCCATGGATGGCAGGCTTTTGAGTGTCCTTGCAAAGAAAGGTGGCTATATTGGTCGCTGATTTGTTTTTGTTTTGTTTTTGAATGTCAGAAATGTATATTTGTGAATGTGGAGATGTTATATTGGTTTCACTGGTAAAAATAAATAATTGAAATGGGTATATATTTGTTTTTTGTTAAGTTGCCTAATACTTATGCACAGTAATAGTCACCTGCACACACAGATATCCCCCTAAAATAGCTAAAACTAAAAAAAAACTAAAAACTACTTCCAAAAACATTCAGCTTTGA
>VVHJ01040862.1:0-16122 GCA_015107715.1 Tylochromis polylepis | reverse complement strand
TAACTAATGAAAAATAAACTACAGTAATGTGTCTGTGAAGGTTCTCAGTCATCCAGGTCATGGTAGTCTAAGGAGCTTGGAAAGAAAAGCGTCTGGATTTCTTTAAGTTTCTTGAAGACGTTTCACCTCTCATTCGAGAAGCTTCTTCAGTTCAGTACAGTAATGTCTTACTCTTGTATTTTTGTTATTTGTAAGTTTGGTGCAAACACCACTTTGCACCACCATCGCTTTGCCTGTTATCTGTTAGCAAAATTGCTAAAAAGTTACAGGTTATAGATGGATTTGAACACTGTACCAGTGATGTGGTATGGGTTAACTTAAGAATTATTAAGTTTTGGAGCCAATCTGGATCTGGATCCAGGAATATTTGCAAGTATTCTTTACTGTTGGGAGATGTTGCAAGATACATTTCATGAATATATGTTGATTTTATTTATTTATTTTTTCATTTTTATTCTCTTAAGAGCAGTTTTTGCAGCTGAGAACAATCTCCTAAAATCTTCCTTAAAATCATGAGATGCCCTTGCACAGTTTTGTTACATCTAGACTCCACAATTGTAATACATGGTATACTGGAGTTAGTAATCATCACTTCTTTGTATACAATTAGTCCAAAATGCCACAGCTAGATTACTGACTGGGACCAAAAAACAGAAAGAAAGAAATCACATTGCTCCAGTGTTGGCGCTTTTTGCATTACAGAATCCAAAGAATTAAAGCCTTAAATTGTCTTGAACCTGTATATGTTGTATCCAGGTCTGCTTCCCAGTCAGTATTACCTACTTGTGGTTGAAGGTTATTTCACAATGGGGTTGTGCCTTTGCTGTTATTGCAGCAAGACTTTGGAAGAATCTCCCAAGTGACCTCAGATGAGCATCAACTGTGACTGTCTTTAAATTTAAGACAGAGTCTACCTTTTTTGGAAGTTGCTGATTTCTGGAACTGTGGTTGGAGGACAGGTTGTTGCTGTGATACTTTATGCAAATTGTACAATTATGTGTAGCATGAAGTTTAAGGAACCCTTTTATTTTTCATTTGTTATTAATTTTTATTGTAAAGCACTTTCAGATATAAATAAAAATTACTTAATGTCTCGGCAGCAACAGAGAGTTTTGTTTGTTAGTTTTTTCTAAAAATGATCAAGTCAACATACACTTTGGCACTTTTGTAAAGAAATATCTGTTGTTGTAATGGAAAAGTCTCTGATAAATAAGTGTTAAGCTCTGTATTGGCCTAATGGCTGCTGACATTGGTGAGTTGGACAATAGCTTATTCACTGGCAATGTTGATGTTGCACAGGAAGACAAATATACAGCCTTTGTCTCTCTTTCTCCTTAACATACTCACGTACACACAATGACATAAACAGGCTCTCTATGGCAAACAACATAGCCATCTGTTGAATATTTGATCAGAGACCAGCGCAGGCTTAATAATTTAGCAACAGGCCTTTGCATGACTCTCACTGCCAGTGAATGCTGGGTCCTCTTGGCACACTAGGAATCAATTCTGCCACTTGACTAGAAACTATTCAGCAGCTGTCTAAATCTGATATCATTATGTTTTACAGGTATGCCTGAATACCACCTGCTTTACATTATGGAAGATGATTTGTTGCTGCAGACGTGTTTGGTAGTTTCAAGATATACTGATAATAAGCACGATGAAATTATAAAGTACTTAAACCAGCATGAAAATATTAAACCTATTTAAGCTCTCTGTACTAATTTTGGAACTGAAAAAAAGGGTAACTCCTCTCCTGTAGTCTTAAAAGCAAATATTTTCTTAGTGCGTTGAAGGTATGTCTTGCATACTAAGAGTTTTAATATTATGTACTGTAGTAGATTAAAACCCTAAATCTTTTACGATTTACTTTAAAGAAATATCATAGCTAAATTATTCTTCAATTGTTAATCTGTGATGCGCGTTTTATACCCAATGTTACTGGCCTTCTACTCTTTGAGCAGATATGTTCACCATTAATGAACAGAAATAACGAATCTTCTCCATTTCATTTGAATAAGATACGAATATTAATTTTAGGCATATTGTGGCTGCACTGTAGTGATAATCCTTGTGTCATGGCTGGATCAGTGTAAGTCACGAGGTGGGGGGGGGGACTGCAACGATGATGTCCGGTCAGCTTGGTGTCTTGGCCGGTCAGGAAATAAACCGGATGAATAATACACAGTGTCGGCGGTCACATGTCGTGCAGCGGGCTCCTGAATGATTTAAAGCTTTTTACATCATCAGCCTCACCCTCCCTCCCGCTCTGTCTGCCGCTGATGCACCGCGCAGCCCGGAGATGCTGCTGCTGATGCTGGTGACCGACTGCAGCATCCGACATGGGTATCCTCTAATCCGGCCGTGCCACAGTGAGTGTTTTTCCTTCGCTTTTCTCCCCTCGGTTCTCCTTACCACCGTGTTATCTCAAACTTGATCACCTTCCACCCTCCTCCTTCATTTATCACCTCCCCCACCTTTTTTTTTGTTGTCTTCCTTTGTGCAGTTTTTTCACGAGTGATGGCGCATTATAACGTGGCGAAAACCGTGCGTCTTTCCTATAGGGAGTGTGTTTATGATTTCGCTGAGTGGACGGAATGGTCGGTCAATCGTCCCGTCCTGTCACCTTAACGGTGAGCGTCTTTACCTAAGAGAAAAAAAAAAGGGCAAGGCAGAGTTTAGGGCGGGTATCGCTTCTCCCGGCGGACTAGAGCTGCAGGAGGCTGCAGGGTCGAGGGGAGGACAGGACAAGACAAAGTGGCGACTGGGACCCAAATGAAAGAGGGTGGGTCATTTAACTAAGAACATTTGCAGTTTTTACTATGTATGCGGTTATTGCCTATCTAGACTGTTGGTGTGTTAGGGCTCAGTGGGTGTGTCGGAGAAAGAGAAGATATGCCATAATGAGAGTTGGACTTGATCTTTATGGTCAGGGCAGGGTAGGAAAAAGAAAGCTTAGATTTTATTCATGAAGAACTGGATCTGTATCTTATGTGGACATTCTAGTTTTGTTTCGGAACATCTATCTATCTATCTCTCTCTCTCTCTCTCTCACTTGCCATAAGGCCCTGTCTCTTTTTTCTGCTCTTAATTCTTTTAAAAACACACTTGTGGTGTTGTGCTGTCCATGGTGCTGAAAACGGTCGTCTGCAGATGGCTTGCTAATACGCTGAAGCTTGATGGCCCTGTCATAGCTCAACAGGTGCCTTTTACTGCTACAGCTACACAGAAATAAGGGAAGTTGATTTCAGCTGTAAATCTGTCATTTAAAACGGGCATTGCGATTGCATGCAGGCACTCTGGGGTTTTCTCTGAAATGTAATGCTTCTAACACAGAAGCGATTAATTTGCCAACATGGAATTATGCAATTCAAAGGGCAGTATTTTTTTTTAAGGCACAGTGGACATTGCAAAATTACTACTTTTTAACACACATTATTTTACAGTGTTTAAATGGCATTTTAGGTTTGTGATACTGTAAGCAAAAAAAAAAACTTGGAACGAGTACCATAGAATCAAGTGGTAAAAATGTATAAATATTAATATCTAATCATAATTAATACTTTATTATTTCAAACAGAAAAATCTATGCGAGCTGGATAGGCAGTGAACGCTCAGAAGCTCCTAGCATTTAAGTCAAAAGCAGTCCATCCAAACCAGTGGATGGACATCAGAGAGGAAAATGAAAACCATGCTGATGCTGATGATTGAGTTGGCGAAAACAGCAATAAGAAGTAGAAGCAGAAGATTACATAACAGACCAATTTAGCAACTGCACTTTGTCTGACTGCATATCCCTCACACACTCTGTCAAACAGCCCCCAGGATATCCAGGTCTCACATTGGAGGATGAAGTCACATGTAGAGACACACCACCACAGAAGCTTGAGGGCCAGTCGTTCCTTGCTTAAAGGCACTTTAGCAGTAACAAAGGTCAAGAGTGGGGTATCTGCCCCCCTCCTTTTGTATTTCTTTTGCATTGGCTGAATATTATCATGTTGAATAATAAGGCACAACTCATTTGTTGATTACATGTATTGAGCATTTTATGTCTTTAGCTGTCTTCACAGTTTAACTCCAGACAGTGTTAGAAGAATCACAGGACACAGCAGGAGACTGTCTGCTTCTGATGTGTTCTCACTACTGGAATTAAAAAGTTTAGGGTCGGGTTTAGCTTGCAGGAAGAAGGATATAAGATGGCTACTACTTGGCACTGATTTCACTGGACTGTTGTCTCCATTGATCTCATATTGGCACAAATTGGCACAATAAATTTCAAACAGATTTGCACGACGGAGGTGACATATCAAAGAGTGCTTAATTACTAATGTGACTGCTTTGTACATGTGCATTCTCAAGCACAGGTTGGATAATGTTTAAAGAAGTTGATGGCTACAGTGCATGTATGAGAATAGCTTTTATTAGATAACAGTAGTGGAGATGTGGCAAAGGGGGGGGAGGGGGAGGTAAAACTATTCCTTCAATGCAGTCAAGTAGTAAGTTTAATAACTGAAATATTTTGTATATCATTATTTATTTTGTCACCCTATAATGTATCTGCTTGTACTGTTCTAATGAAAGCTCTTTTTTGATGCTATGTCTTTAGGGTGCCATTCATCAACTCATATTGTTTTTTTCACGTGCTACGATTTCTTTTTCATTTTAAACACTTCATACATAAACTAATAATGCACTCTTAAACTAGACGATGCGACATTTGATAAAGCTGCCAATTTTGGGTGGCGTAGCTCACTGGGTTGAGCAGGCGACACATATGTCTTAAGGCTACTGCAGAGGCTCGTGGGTTCATATGTGCCCCGAGGCCATTTATTACATTTCTTCCCACTGCTCTCTCCCAAGATTCTTGTCCTGTATTGACAAAGGCTAACAAATTGCCATTTTTTTCTGCAGTGGCAATTAAATAAAACTAGCAAATGCTGAAATGTGTGGAAGTGCAAGTAAAAAAGGGATAACAAAATAAACTAACACACTTAGTAATCTCAGCTTTGCAGCAATATTAATCGAAAGCTTTCTGACTCTTGTCCCAGTAAGCAACCAGAGACTAGCCAGTCATGCCAGATCTAGTAAGGCTTTAGCAATGAAACCCCTGAATCTGAATATTGCATTCATATAAATAATATATGTTTTATTTTCAGTTTCGAAACCACACTGCCTTGCTCCTATTCAAGGCTTTAGCTGCAAGCAGGAACTATGTAACTGCAGAGGTTATGAAATGCTACTGGCCTCTCATTCATTTTTATTGGCAATAATGGGTACTGACAAAAGAGTTGTGTGCACGCGCGTGCGCACGTGTGTGTGTGCGCGCGCGCGTGTGTATGTGTGTGTGTGTGTGTGTGATAGATACAAGACAGATACGAAAAAGGGAATTGATGTTTATTTTTAAAATCTTTATTTGCCTTCAGCACAGTGATGCACTGTTTAGCACACAACAGAAGAGTTATGGGTTTGAATCCAGCAGCCAGCTGTGGCCTGTGTGCAGTCCCCATGTGCTCACTGTGCTAGCATGAGCACAGTGGTACTCCAGCTGATAGTCCAAAGGCATGCATGTCAGGCTAACTGGCAATTCTTAACTGACCATAGATGCAGTTGTGAGTCTCTTTCTCTCTTTGCTGTAGTAGACGGATGACAGGTACAGGGTACACCTGAACTGGATAAGAGGTTAAGGAAATGGATAGATTGATTTTTAGAATAGGTGATGTCCTAATTTCTATAATGTAAAATATAGCTGTGATGTAGCTGTGACTAACCAACAGGAAGTTAGACACGTAAACATCAGCTCTTAATTTTATGAATGGCCAACTGGCCTCCATCACCCTTCCTCTATGAGATGCTGCTCAGCACTGACGTCAGTGAGTCTGCTTACGCATAAAGGCTAATGTAATCAGAACCTCACACACGCATTCACACACGAACATGTTGCATACTCTCCTTTGTCTGTGCGTGGACACACACACACACACACACACACACACACACACACACACACACACACACACACACACCTCAGGTTAGGTTGTTTCAACAAGCATTAAAAAGAGATAAAAAAGAGGAAGAGACAAATATAGAGGCAGGTAGAAAGAGAGAGAAAAAAAAGACTGGAAGGCCAATATGTTATCTGATCTCTGTTATAATTTGTGACAGTGGCTGCTTACTTAGAAGCAGATTTGCATAAAAATAGGCTTTTTCTACTTTTCCTTTCACAGGCATCACTGTGAGATCTTTCTTAAAAATGAGTATACTGAATCACACAGAGCTAAAAGCTACCGCTTGAGCATATGTTTCTAAGCCAGAGAAAAACACTTTGCTAAAAAGTAGATGATGAATATAAATGGCAGGATGATGCAGTTTTGTAATTTGTATAAAAAGTCCGCACACACTGATGTATTTGCCACTTTCAAAAGCAGTACCCATTTCTTCCACTCAAGGTTTGCCTTTCAAAAAACAATTGGCTCCCATTATTTTAAAAAATCAATAAAATAGTGAACCAATCATTCTGTTCTACTGACAAATGCAGTCAATGATTTTGCAACTCTACGAAGTAGCTTCAATCTGTGGAATTGGTTGTGTAGGAATGATTGCATGTCTCTGGGGCTCTGTCCTATTTCTACCCCGAACAGTCCTATTTCCCCTCATTTTCCCCTCATTTTAGTGTTGCCCAGGGTATATTGGAAAACAGGAACAAGAAACAGTTAACTAACCTAATATTTGCATCTCTACATCGAACAGACAATAGTAGCACAATACGGGAATGTAAAAGAGATCTCTGAAAAATAGCTCCATATTATAAAACAATATTAATACAATGCTGTCGGATCATTAGTTAAATGCTTACAAATCTATTAATTTGACTCAGTTTGTCTCACTTTTCTACAATTTCAAGTCAGTCATTCCTCAAGAATTGCATTGGTCTTTCAAAACTGTCACCACAGACCAGTTAAAGACAACAGAAAGCACAAAACATCATTCAGTCTTGTTACCTTTGAATCTGGCATTTATTGGTGTGTTAACTTTAAAATGCAAGGTTGTTTTCCCACTAATTAGAATTTTGGTCAATTATTGGAGTTCAGTTTATCCATTTGCTTGCTTTGGGAAAGTACCCCAAGGCTTTCCTTTGAAAGAAGTCAGAGAAACACTGCCAGAGAGAGAAGAGGATGAAATACACCTGGGAGGGTAGAATGGTCGAACGGGTGAAAGTGGAATCGAAATATAAAAGGCTGTCAACTGGCAGAGGGCTGTTTCGACATGGTGAGCAGTGCACACAACAGGCGCTATATACATTTAGTGCTGAGCGGTATAAGATGATAAACAATTTTCTGCACTGTCAGAGCTGAAATGGGAATATATCAGAAAGGAAATGTGGAGATTAGAGAGGGTTGTGTTAAAGGCATGGTTTATGATAGATGCATTGTCAGTGATATAAAAATCTGACTGAGGAACTACAGAGGAACAATCCTGCCCACAGTGGGGAGAGGGATTAGCAAATTGGACATATAGTGACAATACTGTGAGGAAAAAGCATCATTTGGCTGCCACAGGCAATATTTCCTTTTCCATTACCTCAGAGTGCTACCAGCGTTTCATGGTTTTGGAGTTATTTGTCAAAGAATTGCTCAGCAGGGCACGCCTGAAGTCTGCCACCAGAATCAACAAGCCAGTTTTAGGGCCAGGTCCTCAGTTGAAGTTTGTACATTAAGGGAGTCTGCAACTGGAGTAAGTCCCTGAGTGTGTCAGATGGCCCTGTTGTTTCCTTAGGGCTTTAGGCCACATCGACAGAGATGTCATTGATATGGCTGGTTAAGCACAAAGCCAGAGGGAATGACAGCACTGTTTTTATTTATCTTGCAGTGTAGAAGCAGATCCATTTTGCTTTAAGCTCCAGGCCCCAACTGTGCTGCATTAGGGGAAGATAGATGAGGATGTAGCATTCCGAACTGTGAGTGGAGCAGACCAGCTGACAGGTCAGTCATGCAGAGCAATTGGTCTGTACCTCTGGACTGGTGCCAGGAGATTCCACACTGTAAACCTTTGATAGATAGGCGTTATATGCCTTAAGTGGACTGAGAAATGGAACATTTCCGCTCTCTGTTTACTGGTTTCTTAGCGATCTAGAATATGCTTCAACAGGTTTAAGGTTAATGGTTAAAATTTGCAGCGATTCAGAGCCATCTGCAAGCCAGAATATAGTCCAGCTAGTCATTAGAAGAGTAAACATGTGAGACAGCCAAAAAATGTATTCCAATACTCTAAAGGAACAGAAATTACAGTAACGTGGATACTATACGCATTACCTGGAAACCTGGATACCTGGAGACATTTAACCACTCATTTCTTTATGCAGTACGTCATTTTTTTTGGCTTATTTAAGAAAATCTTTGCCCAATCTACACTTGGACACAGATTTCTTGTGTTTTCCTGAATCTTAATTAAGTTTCAGCAGCATCTTCTACGGGCATGCTGTTTATTTACACTGTGAGCCGGGCCCATTTCAAGTTCCAAGGCCACGCAGTCTGTCTTAATTCTGTCTTGTACTCCATAATTTTTATGAATGAATTAGCATGTTCAAAATCACAAGATTAGAATCACAAGATAAGAAAATGGTGACTAAGAGTTTATCTGTAGTTACAGATGAGAAAAGCATGGTAGGTGATTCTCTTCTTAGACGTGAATTCTATCTTAAACCAGACCTTGATGGGTGAGGTGTACTTATATTAACACATAATACATGTTAAAAAACAAACAACCAAAAAATGGTTTTGATCTAAATGTAATATCTCAGTCAACTGCTTTCTACCATAAAGTCAAGCTAAATGATTTACTGTAGTTTTTCTAAGTAAAAAAAACCCCAGCAAAAATAAAGATAGCCTTTGGATAGCTCTACATTTAGAGCTATATACATTTTATATGTCCTTCTATATATAAAAGAACTTATAAAATGTATCATAACAGCACGAACAAATAAGGATATGTACCTAAGTGGCTCTTGTGCACTGTGATGACGCATAAAATAATTTCCTCATTTGTTGCTTTGATAGTGTCTTAACCATTGCTTTACAACACGTTATTTACCCCTTGATGGACGATGACGCCTTTTCCCCAGCTAGTCTCATCCTGTATTTAATTAAAGAGACATTTTTCATGTGCCTTCATCTGCCTGAAATAAACAGTGGGTCGGCAAGTACATTATTATAAACTGAAAATTTAATTAGTAGATATCAATCCAACAAACATTGTTGTATCATGACCTCTACTGGCCTCCACTGATTAAATATCAAAGGGCCCCCAAACCATATAATTTGACCCATTTTATTTACATAATCATATATTAGAAAGGCTCCAGTTGACTGATGGATTCACACACAGGACCTTCTCTCTGTGAGGTAACATTGCTAACCACTGCACCACCAAGTTTAAGTCTCTTTAAAATAACCCTGTTTATCTGCTCTTCATAATTCTTCAGTCAGTTTATTTTACAAAAACAGAGGCGCATGGATTGAGTGTTACCCAGTTACTTTAACGCATGTGCAGTTTTCTTTGTCTTTGCACATGAATTGACCATATTGACATGCTGTGTCTATTGCACTGGTGGTCATTTGGTTAGTTTGACATTAAATAAAACAAAGGCTCTATGATATTAGCATATTCCTGCTCCATGAAACTCCAGCAAATCAAAGTCCATGTATATAATAAAAACAGCCTTTGGCAGTACAGGGATAGGTACAGTGTGACTGATGAGCTAGACAACATAATCAACCTGGCAGATGGCAATTTCTCTTTTATGTCAGATTCATTAGGCTGGTCAGACAGGGACACTGTGGCCAGTGAGCCAAGACACTAAATCAGCCAATCTGCCACTAAGGTCAGCCATGCAGAGGAAAATGAATTTAGGGCTTCCACGTTAAAACCTTTCAGTTACTACTGATATTTATTGATCTGCTGACTGGGTCATTGTGTTTTTAGCACAATAATTTTGCTCTCAGGTACATGACCTATAGGAACGCATGAAAAATAGAGCTGGTTCATATAGACCAGAATATATTTAATAATAATGTCTGGCTAAATGGAATTAGCTGTGATTAAATGAGTAGGTATTTGCTATTAGTCATAGTGATTGATAGTAATACATTATTGTGTTCAAGACTCGATGGGGCTCTAAGCACTGATGTGTAACACTCCACAGAGGCTAGCCTCATAACTCTTAATACTGAGAGGCACTAATATGGAATTACGCACGTACACACATGAATTATACATAATAATATTTTCCCTTTTACATAAGCTGTCTGTGCTATGTATCCTTTTATACTGCTGTTTGCTAATTGTGCTAAAACAAAAGCAATTACAAAGTGACAGACTTGCTCACTTGCATTTTTCATTAATTTTTCTTTCAAAAACAGCATTCCAAATCATCAGTGACACTGACACAGAGTGTGTGATAAAACGGAAAACAAACTCACTCAAAAATTCTAATTTCCCTGACTCAGGTGCTCTACCAAAACCTCCTTCCTGTTCTGTCTGCAGGATGTGAGAACGGGGCCAGGGCAGTATGCCAGGTCTAATTTTTGTGGAGGCCAGGGCCATGCATTGCAGGCTGGTTTCCACATTGGTGTTGAGTGAATCAGAAGTGCTCTCAACTTTATTAAACCACAGCATCTCTTACTGTAAAGGCAGTGAGAGCTCAATCAGGTTATTCATCCAGTTAATTCAGACACAGGCAGGGGTGGACACAGAAACAAGCTTAGTCATGGCTGATTAGACACAAGTATAGATGTTCTGACAGCTCTCTTATCTAGAGAGGAAACACACTAATGTTAAGATGCTAGAGGTGGCTGTGGTGATTATGATGACAGGGATTTAACTATTGATCTTTATACATCAGCACAAATGGGTGTTTGTTTAAGCGTATAAAATTATAGAAGAGGAAAAAAGAAGTGTCTAGTTCAAAAATCCATTACAGTGTGAAACAGTTCCTTGCATGCTGGGAGATGACAGCGATGCTTTTAGCTCTTTGTGTTGTGCACATTACAAATTTGTTGATATGTACATGTTAATTTCCAAGATTTCTTCCCCTGCAATTCAGTGACAGAAGTAATTAGATTAATTGATGGAAAGATATTGAAATAATAGGCCAAAATCTAAAAAGTATTGCCTGCAACCACACTCTATTAAATAATTTAGTACCCAGTGTCACCACTGGCATTTTAGTTTCTGCACTGTACTCAGAGGAACAGTAGTGTCTGTCTCTGTTAGGGGTGATTGGTGCTTGTGTTGCAGATGTGTACCACCTTCTACATACACTGAGTGTGATATACTGAGTGTGATTATTAGTGCTGAGATTAGTGCTTACTTCTAACAAAGATTTAGTTTAGATTTTGATGCTGTGATGATGCACTCATTTCTAATGGGGGAGTTATTGTGTTTTCATTATACAGAGTGATCCAGAAATCTAGTCTAGGTCGTGTTATTTGCCTCCTGGTTACAGACTCTCATTGATCTATTCATCATACCACCTGCTAGAAAGCAGAAAGGCTCACACAGAGAACATCAACATGACACTTTATCACATACACCTCTAACCCAGGAACAACTATTAGCAAGATGAAGTCACTTTTCCAGAGCAGATGGAACACCTGCTGCCACGGGGCTTTGTGCGGCTCTGTTTTGTTGATCCAGAGTACGACTGTTCAAATAGCTCGCGCTCAATGCAGGACAGGTGGTGGTCATCATCAATGAAAACTGGCCTAGAATATGTAAGTGAGCAGATGTTCTGAAAAGGAGAGCGCTTGTATGATCTGATTAAAGATATGGACTGATGAAAGGTTGTATGTGTATGTGTGGCACTTACTCTAGTAAATGGAGCATTTCTTCCCAATCTGCCACTTTTATGATATTTTTTGAAACTGTCTGAATGTGATTGGATTCATGTATAGGTATCATTGTTTCAAATTTAAGGTATTAAGGTCTGGCTGGCTTGTCTGCACACTCATGTTCTACACACACACACACACTCATGCACGCACACACACATACATTGATTGACAAGGCAGAGCCAGATGATCAAAGATTTGTGCACTAATGAAACCAGATTTACTGTTTTTCAGTCTGCTCATCCTCCTCATTCTTTTCACCTAATCTGTTCATCTTCTTCTGTCTTCTGTACACACACACACACACACACACACACACACACACACACACACACACACACACACACACACACACACACACACACACGCATGTGTGTTTTCATATCTTTGTGGGGACATTTAATTGACATAATTCTTTCCCTAGCCGCTTGCCCTAACCCTAACCATCAAAAATGAATGCCTAACCCTAACCCTTAGCGTAAACCTCACCATAGCTTAATTGTAACCCCAACACTAAAGCCACATTTTGAGCCTCAAAAATGCCTTCAAACTCATGGGGACAGAGGGCTGTTGGTCCCTACAAGTATAGTAACATTCCAATTTTTGGTCCCCACAAAGATATGTCAACATGGTACACACACACACACACAAAAGTATTGAGCAGTACTGTGCTCAATTTCAATTTCAATTTTCTTATTTCTTATTGATTGCTTCTGTGAGATGACTAAAATAAAATCTTGTTTCCACAAATATCAGGTTGTTTGTCCAGTGATTGTAACACATAGTTCACTTGTGCATCACATTTTGTTACTGCGTCATTCATTCAAGTTATCTACAATAATTGGAAAAGATGTCATCGTTTTATGTCTACAGAGCAAGAAAAACTGATCAGATGCACTTAAATGCAAATTATTATATATGGTTATGACTGGAAATTTCAGAATTTTGATTTTGGAAGGGGTCTGCACAACATTTATAACTACAGGGCTTCATACTGGCTCCATTAAGGAAAATCCCTTTTGTCAGAATTTCAGAGGTACCGCCGTGCTCGAATCACCTTTTAAGCTTTCTGTACTGCCGCACATTGTAATACACCCACTAAGTGCAGTGACAATAGCAGCCCCGCTCTATCTGGTTAAACAGCTGGGTAATTGCAGTCATCATTTGAGTGGCTTATGTTATAGTTGAGGGTATGCAGTGTGGGTCTGCTGAATGTGAGTGTGTTTGTTCAGTAACTTGAATTTATTGTTTAAAGTAGATGAATGGTGAGTGTTAGTTCATTGCTGTTAAGAGAGACGGAGGTGGACTGTGCTACAATTGATGGCTGTAATAGCTCTCTTTTCAACAGCATCTCTAATCTGTTACTCGCTCGACTTTGCTGACACTTTTTAAACGTGGCAGAAAAACCTGCATTACAGCAGCACTATGAATTTACACAGTTGCATTAGAATTATTCTGATAATTTTTACTTATACTGAAAGGAAAAAACATTCAGCCCCTATGATTGTTATGGTTTTGCATGCAATATTTTTTTTTAGCTTGTTTTAGGTACCTCATGCTGTGGGTCAGTTTGAAATAATGCATCATATAATATGGCATGCTTTTATGTGAAAACACAGGCCAATAAATTAATAATAGTTACATAAAAAGCCCACAACATGATTTTAACATAAGAGTAAAATGTCAGATTTCTGTCTGATTACTTTTGATTCAATTTAGGTAATCTAACAATGAACTGGATATTGTAAGTTATGTTTTTTTTATTTGTATTGTACGTTATTAGCTGTAAATAAATGTGTTAAATTTAAAGATTTCACTCTGAATTTTAATGGCGTCATCTTTAAGTATGGTGAAGATGTTGTAGCTGAAGTACATTGCCACTTATTCTACAGTTATTCTTCAGTAAACACTACACAAGAGGTTTTGCCAAGGTTTAATATTGCTAGCTCTCCCCCTTACAAACAAAATAAAATGTCATTAGTGACAGGGCTGTCACTAATGAGCTTGGGTACTATAGCAACATGGCTATGGGGAGAGGACTTCTAATTAGCTGTTTCCTCATTCAGGTACACCTCATTTGTGGACAAACTTGTAATACATTTCCCCTTTGAACTGATATGTCTTTGCATGTGCACTCCAAAATAAGCATTGTGTCAGATGAATAATAGAAGGCAATGGGCTGTGAAATGCTGTAAAAATAAATTATCCCTCTTGTGTCTTTTAGATTACTTTCTCTCTCACTATGTGGGGAAAAACTGACGTGGCATTCTACTGAGCCTGAAAACAGAGGCGCGGACAGCAAGACAAAATCAGATTTTCTTCTTTTATTTGGATTAGGAATAATTCCTCTTCCAAAGTGCTCTGCACATCTTCTTGAAGAACTCAGTCACAGAACTTAAGGAAAAACATTGGTGAAACAGTATCTTCCACTATTCCCCATTGGCTTTCAATATGAGTGGTCTGGTAGGGAAGCTGGATCCTCGCAGGATACAGTGGGGGTCAACATGGAACACCTTTGCATCCCGTGTCCTTAGGACCAAGCCTGTGGAGTCCATGTTAGATTCAGCTATATCGGGTACAAGCTCACATGGAACCAGACTGGCCCGGGTTTTGTCTACGGTGGACCTAGTATCGCTGGGTGTGGGCAGCTGCGTCGGGACGGGGATGTATGTGGTCTCTGGACTGGTCGCCAAGGAGATGGCTGGTCCTGGGGTCATTGTGTCCTTTATTATTGCTGCTGTTGCCTCCATTCTGTCAGGTGAGACTAGAGCTATGCACACTCATTTGTGCAAGGCTTCTCTAATCACATAAACACCAAGGGGACAGTAGCCACAGTATAAAGGTTGCTGTCCTTCTTATTACCGTTAAACTGGTAAGATTTATTTGAAAAGCCTTTTAATAACCACGCAATTATTACAAGGGCAATGACATTACAGGGGTACGGCTATAATAAGTTCAAGAGATAGTAAAATATACTTTAATGCTCTTATCAATAATTTCAATTCAGCCTTTCACGCTTGTGATAATGCAGTCAAATCACTGATATGTGTCTGAATTTATGTGTGTCTATAATGTACTCCTCTCCCTGTCTCTCCCACAGGAGTATGCTACGCAGAGTTTGGTGTCCGTGTGCCTAAGACCACAGGTTCAGCCTACACATACAGCTATGTGACAGTGGGGGAGTGTGTGGCTTTTTTCATCGGTTGGAACTTAATTTTGGAATATCTGATTGGCACAGCAGCGGGAGCGTCAGCTCTCAGCAGCATGGCGGACTCACTGGCCAATCACACCATCAGCAAATTTATGATTTCACACATTGGAACACTCAACGGCTTGGGTAAGTAGCACAAAGATGCAGTACTATGACAGCTTTAATAAATTTTCTCTCTGGTTCTAATTTTCTCAGGATTGGAATTAATTTCAGTATATCCCAAAAGATTGATTCTGTTCATCTGGACATCACTCATCCAAGTGACTTCTTCAGACTTCAGTCAGAGACTGAAGAAGTCACTTGGATGAGTGACAAAACGTTTCTCCCATTGAAAACGCTTCCTTCAAAATGAACAGACTCAATCTTTTTGGATTTACTTACCTGGATGATTGAGCATGCATCATGTTACGACCCGGCCTAGGGGATGACCGGGACCCAACATGATGATGCGACCGTCCCCACTCCAACCACTCCCAAGAAAGGCCAGTTAACAACTGAATTTAGCAAGCAGCAATTTATTTGCCTCAGACGTGAGCCGGGCCCAAAATAACAAACAAAAGATCTCTAATGTCCCTAATCTTACCTAGCCAAACAAAACCAAAGACATGATCTTAACCTAACTCCTACAACAAAACATGAGAAAACGATTCAAAACAAAAAGGGCAGCTCACTCCTACCTGCTGCTGTGCTCAGTATGTACAGTGTTTATAAGTTACAAGAAATATGTACAACAACTATTTAACTATTTACAAAATTTACAACGACCCTCTAACTCACCCAACATAACTCAAAGACTCGGTCTCTCACAAATTACAAAAGAAGGCAACTCAGGGTTGTCACACAGAATTCGAATCAGTAACGATCAGTTGGCGCTTTGTTGGAAGTAAGGATGCAGGGAGAGCCAGCCCTGGTGGCTGTCAGCTGGTTTTTAAATCTGCTGTCCAATCCCTCATCCAATCACGAACCTCAGATGTCAGTTTGAACCAGCCAATCAGGTACTGTCATCCATCCAGCCTAGAGGAG
>VVHJ01040849.1:0-11357 GCA_015107715.1 Tylochromis polylepis | reverse complement strand
CTGTCACCATCTTACAATGCTGTGATTACAGCCATTCCCCAACTCTCTGTGAATGGAACTCATGGCCATTGATCAGTGGGCTTTGATCAGTAGGTGTTGATCAATGGTCATGAGATTTCGCATTTTAATGATCAAGGAACTGACCTCAGCCCATTGTTCATTCAGTGGTGCTAGTTTCAGTCATGCAAATCTGCTGTTTATAAGGTTGGGGAAACCTGCAGTCAGCTGAGACTGAAGAAGTCACTTGGATGAGTGACGAAACATTTCTCCCACTGAAAACGTTACGTCCAGATGAACAGAATCAACTTTTTTGGGATTTACTTACCTGGATGATTGAGCATGCATCAAGACGAAACACCATTGCTTATTACTGTAATCCAGAGTCCTTAAGTCCATTCAACAGGCTGTAAAGAGTTGCTCTCGTGGAATACCATTTCTTTTACACAGTGACAAAGAGATATAAAATGAGAGAGGCATCTGACCCTTCAGTTGTTCTATCTGTTGACTGAAGCTTCATTAAAAATTATCTCAGTGGTAGGGTGGCTGTCAAGACCACATTCTTAAGGAAGGAAAACAAGGAGAAAAACCTGAGGTATGTCAAATTATACAAGAACTGGACTGTAAATCAGTGGTAACAAGTCTTGCGTAGTGACAAATCCAGATGTTAAACTTGTGGATTAAATCCTAAAAAGTATTTTCAGAGGAGGTCAGGACAACATTCATTCTCTTCTGGCATCTAAATAACAATTTCAGCCAGTGCTGTTAGGGATCTTGTCAAAATTGATGGCATTATAAGCACAGAAAAGTATGGTCAGATTTTGATCCGCCATGCAAAACCATCTGGATAGTTTATTTTATTGGAAACAGCTTAACATTTTCACATGACAATGTGAAACACTGTCCTTGCCCAAACACTGGCTTTGCAGAATAGAAAAACACACAGTGGAACACTATTACTCGTGGATTGGCCTCCCCAGAACTTTACTGAAGCAGTATGGCATCATCTTGACAGAGAATGCAACAAAAAGCTGCCAACATCCAAAGAAGAGCATTGGAATGTCTTTCAACAATCCTGGAGAGCTATTTGTGAAGACTGCTTAAAGAAATTACAGAAATGCTTGTTTGAGAGAATTCAGGCTGTGTCGAAGAATAATGGTGCTCATACAAAATATTGACTTACACTGAAAATTGTACAGACCTTTTTTTGCTTTACATACTGTATTTCCATGTATGTTTGCATGTCTTTCAATAAATCACTTCATTTCCCATTTTCCTAGCAAAATGTAAAGAAATGAGGGGTAACTCAAGACTTTTGCACAGTAGTGTGAAATATAATGTAGTAACAGTTTTATTTTTCAATTTCATTTAAATATAGGTGTTCACTGATTTTGGAATCAATGCTTTCTGTTGTTGGCACATGTTTTACCAGTTACATAATTCTCATGAAAATGGTTTTTTAATATATGTTTAAATAATATGGAATTATGATCATAAAGTGTTGTTTGCTCTCTTCACAGCCGAGACGAAGATCTGCTTTAAATATTATCATGGTATAAGCGGAGCATTAAGAGCAACAACACCTTGTATCACCGTCAAGAACCCTGCAGTACCAGTATGTATAGTTGTCTCTGTGTCCCACCTTCTTTTCTCCCAGTCATTGTTTTATACTCTGTCCAGATGTGGCCCAAGCAGCTGCAGTTTGTTACAAATGTATATATTTTATATCTGACGATAAACAAAGGAGTTTAAATTAGCATAGCATCATGGTGAGCACAGGCCAAAACTTGACCATGGCAAACAAACCAAAATACAGGTGTTTACTTGGTTGTCTAATATATCAGACATGAGAAAACCTTTCAAAATAAAAGGTAGCTCAGCTCTACAAACTCCTTAAAACTTAAACTCACACCTATATCACACTAGGCCAATCTCTTCCATAAAAGGAAAGAAAAACACACCAGTTATATTAAGGGAAAACGGAGTTGTTATTTTTTTATGATCAACTTTGATTTTTCTATAAGATGTAACAGATGAAAGTAATTTGGGATCTGCATTTATTAAGCACGGAACTGGATTTCATAATTTGTCACATCCATGGTCTAAAATATATAGAAAGACTATAGAAATATAGCAATTTCTTTCTTGTACTACTGAAATGGTTTTATACTACATGCCTTTATCGCACATACATTTCTTTGGCCAATTAACCATCATGCACGTCACTGGACTGTGGGAGGATTAGAATACAATTTACTGTCTCACGCTGCATATGAATATGCTTGCACAGAACAACACATATCCATAAATACCTTTTATACTCAAACTGTTACACATAATATACATATTTACATATATACAGTACATACATAACACACATGCATATATTTACCTAGTAATACATTTGTAATAGTAGATGGTTTTAATGGCAGTAAAATCGCTAGTAGTCTTTAGAATTAAAAGACTGATTCAACTAAGAAAAAATGTGAATTATATGAACAGAACTTGTAAAATTAATGATGCATGCTACCATGATATTCATGTTTTGGGAATCAGTTTCTCCAGTTAGTTTACTGATAGTTGAGGACCATTTTTGATCTAATTCAGCAGTATTTACTATTGAGGGAAGCAAATATTTTTCCCTAGTTATATGAGCTATTAGAAGATAATTCCACTGCTCCAGACTCAATATTTAAGGTTGTTTTTTGGTTTCCAATTCAGAGCGATGACCTTCTTTGCAATAGTTAGAAATAATACTAAAAGTGAGATTATACAATTGTAAAAATGATGAAGTCCAAACGTAAAATGCAAAGGTGTGGAGGACTCCCTATTCAGTTGTGACTCTCGTCCTGTTTTATTTTGGTGACTGGTCTTCTTCTGTGTCTTGATTACTGTCCTCTAGCGTGAGTAGTTACCCCAGAACTGTGTTCCCACCTGTTTCCTATCCCCCCATTATCCTGTGTGTGTATATGTTGTCTCAGTCTATCCAATGCCACTTTCTTTCACTGGCTATATCCCTCCTTGTGGTGTGTTGTATTTTGTATTTTGTAAGAACTCAGCAATGAAACTGAAATTTGAGTTTATGTCTGGTTTTCAAAGTCATTTTGGGTCAAATGGCTGCCTGACAAAAGAATGTGACCATCATGGCAACGCCCATCCACTGTGTCCATTTCATGCTTTGTCTTTCCAAAATGTGAAATGAACACAGATGCAGAAGTTGCATTACTGCAGGCAGAAATTGCACTACCAGTTGGGGAGATAATATACAGTATTTAAAGCTACGAAGTCAGTAGTAAGCAAAAAACGTATCAAGTACATTCTAGTGTCCTTAATTGCCAGAAACGATTAAGCTAGGTGGCTAATGTGTATTTGCATGTAAATATGTTAATAATGTCTGTTTAAACGCTTTCCCATGATTATTTTCATGTTGGTTGAAATAAAATAGCTCCCTGTGCTGTTACTACAGCTTTCTGCAACTTCTGCATGCATGTACATTTGACGTTTTGGAAAGGCAAAGCATGAAATGGACACGGTGGACTGGCATGTCTATAACATGCTTTGCCGTGATATTGGGTTGATCATGGACCCAGCGGACTTAGTTATAGTAGTGTACACTAATAGCCTTCTTCACCTGAAAGGGTGAAGCCTGACCAGAACAGAAGGTCCAGTACCTACCAGCTAAGCCAGAGCAGCAAAAGGTGGACACAATTATCCAAACCAATACACAAGAATCTGGACGGTTAATAAATATAACCTTGAACTCCTCAGCTTAAAACATGATCAAAATGTCTGTATGTTGCTAGATTCATTTTTTTCCTCAGGAACTGGAAAGACTAGCCAGGGTACCCATCCCCAAAGGATGATGCGATGCCCCATGCTTCGCTTTAGGGATGGTATTGGCCAGGTGATGAGCAGTGCTCCAGACATGACCCTCAAAGACTTAAATCTTTGTTTCATCTGACTAGAGAATTTTGTTTTGTCATGGTCTGATATTCCTTCAGGTGCCTTTTGGTAAACTCCAGGCAGGCTGCTGTGTGCCTTTTACTGAGGAGTGGCTTTTGTCTGGCCACTCTGCCATACAGGCGTAATTGTTGGAGTGCTGCAGAAATGGTTGTCTCATTGGAAGGTTCTCCTCAGAGCGAGGCTGGAGCACTGTCAGAGTGCCAACTGTCAGGTTCTTCGTCAGCTTCCTGACTAAGGCACTTCTGCCCCGATTGCTCACATTAGCTGAGGGACAAGATCATTTACAGATGATAGAGGCCATGGTGCTCACTGGGACCTTCAATGCTATAGAAAGGTTTCTATACCCTTCACCAGATCTGTGCCTCGATAAAATCCTGTCTCGGAGGTCTACAGACAATGGTTTGGTTTGTTCTCTAACATGCACAGTCAACTATGGGAACTTATATAGACAGGCTTGTGCCTTTCCAAATAATTTCCAATTCCTTTAATTTACCACAGATGGACTCCAAGTTGTAGAAACATCTGACAGATGATCAGTGGAAACAGATTGCATCTGAGCTCAATTCTGAATCTCATGGAAGGCTGTGAATAATTATGTACATGTTATATTTATATTTGTATTTAATTTGCAAGACTTTTTTTTCACTTTGTCATTATGGGGTATTGTATGTAGAATTTTGAGGTGAAAATGAATTTAATAAATTTTTGTATGAGGCTGTAATATGACAAAATATGGACCAACTTGTGTACTGTTAATACTTTCTGGGTGCACTGTATGGATGATGACGAATTCCTGATTACAGAGCAGGGCTGGATCTGAGACTTGGATCGTTTAATGTGGATGGAGTCCAGACCTCCTGTATAAGGATAGCTGGGATCTAACAATGTTTTACGACAGATCTTGTACAGTGTGAATTTGCAAACCCCACAGGGGTTTATCTAGGCCATACTGTAAAGGCAGAGCAGAGTGTGCTCAGTGCGTGGAAAGGTGCTAATGAGAATTTTTTAGTCAGTAGTAACTAAAAAAGAACTCAAGGCATTTTTTTTTAGCCTTTTTTGTTGCTTGTGCTTTGTGTTGTAGGAGTTTCCTTTGTGGTGTAGGACATTGCCTTGATACTTGACCTGCAGAACACTTGACCAGTGTTCTACAGGGCTAATCAAATCCTGTCTTTCAAGACCTTGGCCCCATCTCCACTCCCGCTGCTTCTCTGCTTTACTCCCTTGATGATTTTTGTGCATTTGGTTCTTTTTGATTGCATTATCATCTTAATTTGGTTTCACACATCCCATACACCTCTCAACTCATCAACTCATCCATGTACTACTATACTCCACTGATATGAATTGATATGGTTGTTATAAAGTTGAATAAACTTTTAGTAATCTTGAGTCATTTAGTAGTGTGACTGTTTTTGGTGATGGTTGTAACAGTTGAGAGTCATCCATTGAGAGTTGTCTGTACAGCCATAGTATTATTAAAACAGGGGCTGCTAATAAATAATTTGAGGTTCTATTTAAGGCCAACAGTAAAATAACAAAATGTAAACAAATGGATAAACAAACAAAAGAAGGTCCTGAGGTTCCACCATCAGGCCAGGGCCTTTCTGTGTGGAGTTTGCATGTTCTCCCTGTGTTTGTGTGGGTTTTCTCCGGGTACTCTGGCTTCCTCTCACCGTCCAAAGACACGCAGTTAGTGGGGTTAAGTTAACTGGAGATTCTAAATTGCCAATAGGTGTGAATCGGAGTATGAATGGTTGTCTGTCTCTATGTGTTAGTACCCCAACTCTTGCCCTAAGACAGCTGGGATAGGCTCCAGCCACCCCACGACCCAGAATTGGATAAGTGGAAGAAAATGGATGGATAAACAAATCCAGGTTGCACAAGGAGCTGTTCAAGAGTTCACGAGCTTACAAAATTCTTTTTTCACTCTTACTGACTCCTCCTGATAAAATGATGGTTAATAAATTAAACCATTAATCCATGGCACTTTGTGAAAAGAATAATATATTTTGAACTCTGCTTTGGTAAGCCATAAACTGAATTTAAACAGTGAGATTCAATGAAGGTTAATTGTACTGAGGTAAATGGCACTAAACTCTCATCAACACTACCAGAGGTGAAGAGATGTGAGAAACAGGCTTAGCTCCACCCCATTTAAGTCTTACTGGTTAAACTTTTATCTGTTAGAGTCAGGGTTGAAAAGATGGTTATTTTCTTTTGTTTTTCTTTTTTTTATCATCAGGTGAGGGGCGAAGGCCAGGTGGAGGAGCAGTCAGAGTATGAGCACTGTCGGAAACTTGTCAGCTTCACCCTGTCAGGTGAGACGAAAGAGTCAGTGGAAATGCGCTGGAGAATGAATACAATAAATACTCATGAAGTATTCCAATTCAGACTTCCAAGCAGTGAACCTAAAGAAAGGTATGTTCTTCAACCCGGACCCCTACCTGAAAATGTCGATCCAGCCCGGGAAGAGGAGCGGCCTCCCTAAGTTTACCCACCATGGCCAGGAGAGACGCTCCTCCATCATATCCAACACCATCAACCCTGTGTGGCATGCGGAGGTGAGCATAACTACACACTGACTCAATAAGATACAAACTCATACACTACTTAAAGGAGATGTTTAATGCATGAGTAAAGATAAATAGGAAAAGTTGAAGATGAAGAGCACTGGTGTTGATGCCAAATCTATTATATTCTTGTAGCAGGGCAACAATAATGGAGAGTGCAGTGTGTTGATCTGTGGAACCAGCACCTCAATACAGGAAGTCTGGGTTGGTTTTCTGTTTAAATAGTTCACGCTCTGATCCTATGAGTATTACCCAGTAGGCACTACAGAGCTTGGATGGAGCCGATGGGTGAGGGTACTCTCTCTGTCTCTCTGTCATCTGGAAATCTACCCTGCCTAGTCTAATAATAAACTGGCAGCCACACCTGTTGTTGCAGCACCTTCTAGATCAGTGCTCTTGGAATATGACTGGGTTTAGTTTAGTGGCCTGGACAGCTGGCCCCAGGGGATCTATTACTTTTCAAAAGACTGGAGTAACCTGTAAGAGGTATTAATAAGATGTAAATTCATATTCACATTTTTACCTTTACTCTTTCATAAAGGGTTATAAAGGGAATGTCCATAATTTAAACTTTTCAGATGCAGGATGTTTTATTAAAGCATGAGCATGAGCAAAAGAAACGCCAAATCAAATAATAATAATCGTCACAGAATCAAATCACTTAAATTATACTTATCTAAATAACCTATTCTGCGCTAATGCTGGTTTTGTTCTAGTCTTTGAGAGAAGAGAGAGAGAAAAAAACTGGCATGCCCTGGCCCTGCCAGTTCTTTTACTTCTATTAGTTATTTACTATCTTATTTACTTCTATACTAATTAGACGTGTACTTTGATTATATTTTTGATTAAGAATAAAGATAATTTGTTACTAGCACAAATACATATAGATAAACTCTGTTCTAACGCTTTGTATCACTGTAAACATAAAAGGCTGGATGTCTATATGTTATTTATAGGTACAGACCCTACAGGGTATACAGAGAAAATGTATAAACTGAATCAATTTCAGCTTTGGTTTTCATTGCATATATTTTATTAATCACTAAATTTCATTAGCTGTATCTTTTCCACACATTTGACTACATACAGGTACTGAAGGTGCAGTAAATGGTTAAATGCTACTCATTGCGATATACTGAACATTCACTGATAAGATTGAAGACTGAACATACTGGGATTAGGTGAACATGGTCCTTGATGATCATCTATGTCCAGTTGAAGATGAATTTGTACACTCGTGTAATTAAAATAAATGAACTTACATCAATAGTGATGACTCTACTCTTTGCCTTGGCAGAGGAGAGTAATAAAAGGAAAGGTAGAAGAGACAACTATATTTGTAATCACCCTGTCTCAGTTTTTAACTCAAGGTATCAAAAAGTTATGTTGCAACATATGGACTGATGTATTTACAATCAGCATTTTAATCATGAGTTTAAAGGCAGTAATACTAGCATTTGCCATGTTAGTACATTACCTTCAACAGGGGGTCAGGCTGTCCACAGACACACACTCCAAGGTTCAGCTCTCCAACTCACTGCAGAATCCTTTCATATTCTTCACGTATCCTTGTTGGGCAGAGTGTAAATACAGAGGCTGTATTTGTATAAGCACACATACTACTTAGCAGTGCAAAGCTATCTGCACAGCCCTGTAGAAAGATCCAGGCAGCCAGCGTGTCTCTCTTCCTCTAACCAATCAGAGAACTCCTTACATTGGACAGCGTGGCTAATTTGCATTAGCAAATTGGAGGCCTTGAGTGCTAGAGCAGCTGGGATAGAATCATGGATAAGCTGGAAACCTTGACCCTCTGTGGCCAATTATCAAGTCTACATGAAGTATCCTCTGAAGGTCTATAGGAAGATGCATTATGGAAAATCCCTAGTGCGACCATCAGCAAAACCAACCAGCTGATCTACACCACAGCAGCAGTGATCACTGACATGCTTGGCTACAAGATGTACAGCCACAAGGAGCAGTACCCTTGATGGAGAAGGAGACTAGAGACCAAAATCAAAGCAGCATGGAGGGCAGCCAACTGTCGGAGCTGCAGACATAGAAGGGGATGCCTAAGAAGTACAGAAAACTGCCTATACTTGTGGCCTTGGAAACTGCTAACAAAGAACCACAGCCTTGACTAGCCGCTTTAAGAGGTATACAAGAGAAACAGAAGCCAGGAGAATAAACCAGCTGTACTCCACTGAACCTTCCAAGGTATATTCTCAGTGGCAGGGAGGCACTATGAGAATAGCCCCACCAAGGCTGGAGACAGAGCAATATTGGAAGAGCATATGAGAGAAGGAGACAACACATAACAACAATGCCAGTGGATCTGAGAGCAGGTCACAGCAACCTCCCTGAACAGGATCCAGTAACAATCACTGTGGCAGACATCCAAGAAAAAGTCTCAAGCATGTAGAGTTGGACAGCACCAAGCCCTGACATGATTCACATCTTCTGGCTAAAGAAGTGGACTGCACTCTGTGGGCATCTAGCAGCACAGTAACTCGCCTTGTCAGTGCGCCCCAGGGTGGCTGTGGCTACAATCTAGCTTGCCATCACCAGTGTGTGAATGTGTGTGTGAATGGGTGGATGACTGAATGTGTAAAGTGCTTTGGGGTCCTTAGGGACTAAGTAAAGCACTATACAAAATACAGGCCATTTACCTTTCTTTTTTTTAACAAATGAACCAGCTGCTATTGGATGAGACACACCTGGAATGGCTAAGTAAAGGCCGAACAGTCCTGATTGCCAAGGATCCCCCAGAAAAGACAGAAAAGACATCCAACTACCAGCCAATAACCTGCCTCACTACTACAGGGAAACTCCTGTCAGGCATCACAGAAGCTAAGATGAAAAGGCACATGGTTCAATACATGAGCGCCTGGTAGCTGAAGGCTCTGCTTCCCATTCTACTTTTAAATAACCTGGGAACCATCAGAATCAGAATCAAAGCTGGAATACTTTATTAATCCCAGAGGACATTATTGTGGTCATAGTTGCTCGAGGACAGTAAGAACAGTAACTGACTAACTAAACTAAATTAAATAATACAATATATTACAAAGTTGCAAAATATAACAAAATTATTTCCTGTTGTTCAGTGGTGCTGAACAACTGGGTGGGAGGTATTGTCCAACATTGTGCTTATCTTGGACAACAGATGTCTCTTTGACAACACCTTAAGAGAGTCCAGCTCCTTTCCCACAATGTCATTGGCCTTGCAGATAAGTTTATTGAGTCTGTTGGCATCTGCAACCCTCAGCCTGCTGCCCCAGCATGCAAAAGCATAGTGAATGTCACCTAGACAACAGACACCTACACAAACGACCTCAGTTGCCTCAGAAAATAGAGACAACTCTGGCCCTTCTTGTACGGTGCACTGGTGTTTTTAACCCAGTCCAGTTTATTGTCAATGTATACTCAGAGGTATTTATGTCCTCCACTGCGTCCACAATGACCCCTGAATTGAAACAGGGGTAACTTGTTTCCTGGTCCTCCTAAAGTCCACAGTCATTTCCTTGGTCTTTGTCATACTGAGCTGCAGATGATTCTGCTCACACCACATGACAAAGGAGTCCACCACAGCCCAGTACACCGTCTCATCACCCCTACTGATGCCACCAACCACCGCAGAGTCATCAGGAAACTTCTGAAGATGGCATGTCTCTATGCAGTGGCTAAAGTCTGTGGTCTACCACAAATAAACCTGCAGTCTGAGAGCAAAGTGCTCTATTGGGGTGATATGGTACTATGAGGTCTTTAAGATAAGACTGGGTCTGATTATTCAAGACTTTGTATGTGATGAGAAGGATTTTAAATTTGTTTCTGGGAGCTAATGAATAGAAGCCAGTATAGGAGAAATATGCAATCTCTTTCTAGTTCCTGTCAGTATTCTTGCAGCATTTTTAAACAACTGAAGACTTTTCAGGAAGTTTTTAGGACATCCTGATGATAATAATAAATTGCAGTACTCCAGCCTAGCCAAGTAAATGCATGAATAAATAAATGCCTCACTCTGAGACAGGATATTTCAAATTTTAGAGAATGTGCAAAAATAGAAGAAAGCAGTCCTACAATTTTGTTTAATATGCAGATTGAAGGATATCTCCTGGTCAAAAATGACTACTATGATTCCTCATAGTTACTGTTACTGAAGGTCAAGGTAATGCCATCCAGAGTAAGCATCTGGTTGGATACCATATTTCTATGATTTTTAAAGTCAAGTACAATAACCTCAGTTTTATCTGCATTTAGAAGCAGGAAATTAGAAGTCATCCAGGTCTTTGTGTTTTTAAGACATTCCTGCAGTTTAACTAATTGGTGTGTGTCAGAGGTGGAAAGTAATGAAGTACAAACATGTAGTTACTGTACTGAAGTAGAATTTTCAGGTATCTGTACTTTACTTGAGTAGTTATTTTTCTGCCAACTTTTTACTTTTACTCCCTACATTTTTTTTTTTTTTTTTTTTTGCCAGTCCCATTCGGCACTGTAGCAATCAGAATTATTGTCTGAAGGCCAAGAAAAATGCCCAACAGATTTATTTTTCCAAGTGGATCATTACAGCTTTGCCATATTGGTCCACTTGATTGATCTTTATTATTTATTTATTTTAACTTTTAAGTTATTACAGTCGGAACAGACATGACCGGGGGATAGGAAAGGGAAAGACGTAGACAAGAGAAGTTCAAGAAAAGGAGAGGGAAAGAAAAACAGAGGGGAAGAGGGACAGTGAGAAAAATCTGCTAGATCACCTGCTGGAAAAAAAAGAAGAAAACAAGCAAAAAGAGAACAACACAGTAGGGAAACCACAGCAACAACCTAGAT
>VVHJ01040837.1:9193-20808 GCA_015107715.1 Tylochromis polylepis | reverse complement strand
GGTGAATGTGACAATGTTGCCCATCCCCGCTGAGCTGGCCGCCCTGCTACAGGCTGCTTCAGGTACACACACACACACACACACACACACACACACACACACACACGCTCATATATAACACTTGCTAATATGAAGACAGTCTGTGCTATAAAAAAAACTCCATCAGAAGATGTGTTCCATCTTGTTTGCAGGTGGCCTCGAGAATATTTGCTGTCGTATTTCTGTGCTCACACACGGCCTGCTGGTTTTGTTTGTACGTGTGTGTCGTGCAGGTGGTGAGGAGCTGCATTCTGACTGCTTGGCCGTCGTTCAGGCTCCAAAGGTTCAGGTTGACCCCCAGCTGACCCTGCCCCTGGACATCAACAACTACCTCATGACACACTACATCCGGGCCATATTTAGGGTACAAACGAAGAAACGCACACAGTTATGTTTTGATCGTGTTAGAGCACATTACACTGACTTACATTTATCGCCTGTAGACTTGCTGTAACCCTAAACATAATTGCTACTTGCTGAACCTTAAACCTTCTACCGTAACATTAAACCAAGTGGTGGTCATAAAATGTAATTATTTACATTAAGAGGACTTGCTTTTTGTCACCACAGGAAAAGCACAAACACTGGAAATGCATGTAAATTTTTGTGAATTGTTAAATAAATGGGAAGCACCATAAGACTTGTTTATATGAGGATTGTAAACAGTGACTGCATATATCATTTCTCAGCATTGTATGTGTGTGTGTGTGTGTGTGTACTTATAGGAGCCGTTGTTCGGGATGGTGACAGCCCCGCTGGAGAATTCCCTGATTCGAATGGATGAGGAGCTAAAACATGGAGCCCTCAACGTTTTCATTCTGGTGCAGTTACATTCATTTATTGCTGGGTAACTCTGGTATCTACAGTTTAAATGAAAGCCTTACGGCACTGAAAAGTCAAATCTAACATCAGGAAATGAAAAGCGATCAAATGAATGTGTCCTGCAGTTTTTGGCAATTTAAAAATCCCTCAGATACAGTTAAGTCCACAGGCTTTTGGAAAATGAGACTTTCTTGTAATGATGCCTCTGTACAACACTGCAGTGGATTTTAAATCAAACATTCAAGCAAGCAAGTGACCAGGTGAAGCCGGTTCCCTTGTTATTTCATTAAAGATTAGGCAGATAAAAGGTGAGCTGAACTTGCATTTGCTAGCTCTTCAGCTCTCAATATGAGGTCCCAAGACATGTAAGGGAAGGAGGCTGTCAGAGAGATGGCAAAAACTTTAGGAGTGACCAAACCAACTTGCACCAGAGTGATGGGAAGAGAAAAGTATGGAGAAGGAGAGAGACAGCTCACAATCCAAAGCATATCACATTATCTGTCAAACATGGTGGGGCAATGTAACGGCATGGGCATGTATGTATGGCTGCCAGTGGAACTGGGTCACTGGTATTTATTGATGTTGTGACAGCTGATAGAAGCAGCAGGATGAATTGTGAAGTGTGCAGGGCTACACTCTCTGCTCAGACTTGGACAGTGCTTCACAGTGAAAAAGGATCGTGACCTAAAGCAACCCAAGAGTTTGTCAAGGCAAAGAAAGTGGAAATATTATTCAGTGACCAAAGTCAGTCACCTGATCTCAACCCAGCAGAGCACGCTTTTCAGTTACTGAAGACAAAACTGACTGTAGAGAGACCCACAAACATGCAGCTACTGAAGCTTTCCTTTTTATGGCGCTTATAGTTGGGGTTGGGTCAGGTGACCTTAAATCCTCCCTTAGTTGTGCTGCAATAGGTCTAGGCTACTTCATGGCTTCCCATCAAGTACTGACTGTTTCTTCTTCACTTACCTCTTTTCACTCATTGAGTGTTTCTACACCACTCTGTTATTATTAATTAGTTATTATTAATCTCTGGCTCTCTTCCAAAGTGTGTCTTTTGTCCTGTCTCCCTCCCCTCACCCGGTTGCGGTAGATGGCCGCCCCTCCCTGAGCCTGATTCTTCTGGAGGTTTCTTCCTGTTAAAGTCTGCACTTCCATCACATCTTAGTTGCTTGATTTAGTGTCTGTCCTTGTCCAAAAACTTGTGGTTCTAAATGTATCTGTGTTGATTTAACCATCAGTTTAACTGGACATCAGCTATTCAAAAGCAGTAAAACCTTTTATGACCAAACCTATAAATTTGGGTTAAATACTAACTATTCGTGCTTTTAATAGATACTTAGGTTCATGGGTGACCCAAACTTGAATGGGGCTCAGGAGAATCTGTTTGGGAACTACATCATCCAGAGAGGACTTGCCAATCCCAGCCTCAGAGATGAGATTCTGGTTCAGGTGGCAAATCAAGTAAGGAACACTTTTTTGTGTGTTTTAAACAATTACTAATTAACTTTTGTCTTAATTTACTTAATTGCTCTCTTTTATACCACTAGGTGTGGAGGAATCCTAACATCCTAAATTCAGAGCGCGGCTGGCTCCTGCTTTCTTCCTGCCTTTCTGCCTTCCTGCCCTCTCAGAGGCTTGCTAAGTACCTGCTGAAGTACGTGTGCCTTTATCATATAAACCATCTACCACTATTAGCAACAGTTTATTGAGCTTTATGCTCTACATGAATTTGTTCTTCTGCAGTATTTTGCTCCTTGGTATATGTTTGCAGTGCTTGTGCTGATACTTGTGTTTGTTCATGCTTGTTGCTGTTTTGCAGGTTTGTGTCTGACTACGGGCCAGAGGGCTATGACTGTGTGTGCCAGCACCGTCTGCTTCAGGCCCTGCAGAGGCTCAGTGTCGGGCCAGAGTATGTCAGGACGTACCCACCCTGTCTGCTAGAGTGGACCGCCAATCGCAAGAGAGCTCACACGGTTCTGCACGTGCACTGTTTCGATGGTGAGAAAATGAACAACACACATGGAATGAAAAACTTTAGGAAAGAGAATGCAAGCATTTTTTTGTTTTTTTTTTGTTTTGGGGTTTTTTAAGATGTGTCAAAGTGCCCCTGAGCCTGGACCTGGGGCTACCAGCTATATTTGTAGTCAGCATATTCACTTTCTTTGAATTTAGTTAAGCTCAATCCTATTTTCACATTATTTTTCTGGATTTGTAAAACTCGCTAAGAAGCAAAAAAGGAAAAGAATGAAAAGAATTTTGAAAAAATTGCATTTATATTATATTTATTTAACTACCCATTGGCTTTTTGACTGAATATTCTTAATCTGGTGCAGCAACACTGTACAACATGTACACACATAATAACTACAAAATGCAATCAAAGGTTTCTGGGAGCCCAGAAAACAATCTAAACCCTTACCTGATATAAATATGGAGGATCTCCCTTTTCAGATCACCTCCTCGTGTACCTCTGGGTCACTTTCAGTGAGGCTGTTGCTTTTAGATTGCTCTTTGGAAGTCTCGTTTTACCTATTTGCAAAAAAAGATGGGGAGAGGGCAAAAACAGGTTAAAATGACTCATGCGTTCATGTCAGTGACATCACCCTGGCTTTACTCTGAGACTAGATGGTGTCAAGTATCATGTCAGGAGTATGATGTAGGAGAATGGTTCTTATTTTTTCCCCACATTCAGTGGGCATTGCACTGTGAATTTATTGCCCAGGATCAGTCTGTGAAAACTGAATGCTGCTGTAACGTCCTGAGATGTCCAAGGGAGATTATTCACTGCCATTATTCGCACCAACACAATCATCGCTCACCACCCACCTGTCTGACAAATGATTTTGTCCTTTTCTCCAAAGTTAAATTAAAGTTGAAGCCTCAGAGTAATCTAAAATTAGCAGGAGACCATCTAAAATGTGAGATTGGCCACATTTATATCTGTATAGGAGGAGTTGTGGTTTTATTATTGAACCTATTGAATTGATCATTTGGTACAATTTGACTCCCTGTGGCTGAGGCAACCTCAACTGTCTTTATTTCCCCCATGAGCCCAGTCAATGTGTGCACTCTTCAGCATGAAAGAGGTATCTGTCCTCTCTCTCTCATTTCCGCCTCTCATTCAGCTAATCTGTCCTCGAGCCTCGTGGCAAGTCCGCTGAGGATTAGACAACACCTGATACTCGCTCTGGTTCACTGGTCTTGTTTGTGCCTGTTTGCTATGCTGGTGTCTGTGGGAATCTTCCCAAACACACCAGTAAGGGTGCTGAGAACTTTGTTTAAGCAATACAGTGGGAAGAATGGAAGACGAACACAGCATTTAGCAGTTCATTTTATTCACTCTGGGACTTTTGCTCTTCAGGTGTGTCCTTTCTGTGTCCACTGCACTCATGGACAACAGGAGAAGAGATGGCCAAAGACATCTTACAACACAGGTAGCATCTTTGTGTCACACAAAGTGTCAGCACAAAATTCACTAGATAATGTAGAAATATTGAAAAGAGAAAAGCAGATGACAAGTAAACACATTACAGTCTTGTATTGTGTTGTGTGCCTCTGTGCGTGTCTGTGTCTAGGGGTGTGGTGGAAGGCCGTCGAGGCTGGTCGGTGCTGCTGAAGGAGCCGGCTCAGTGGGTGGAGCTAGAGGGTTCAGACTATGTTCTGGACCTGATGTCAGATCTTGAGCTTCCTGCTGACTTCCCCAAACACAGCAGCTACTTCATCATCTCTGCACAGGAACCAACCAGAGTGCGGGCCAATGCCAGCATGTAAGACACACACACACACACACACACACACACACACACACACACACACACACACACACACACACACACACACACACACACAGAAATCTCTGAGATTTCATGAACCCATCCAGCCATTATGGGGTTGAGTTTGTCACTGTTTACATTTTAAGATGATGAAGTTAATAAGTGCATTTGCTCTGGTGCTGTACTTACTCATAACTTTGAGATACTTTTGAGATACAACTTCAGGTCCGCTGGTAATATTGAACTTATAAATTATGCTTTCCTTTGTCTGTACCTGCAAACAGACTGATTCAGTTAGAAACAACAGTAAATGTTGTTTGTAGCTGTTCTCAACAAAACAAAACTCTTTAAACTGTAGACTGTATATAAAAGATGGAAGTTGCCAGCATGCTGTCAGTCATTCATTTGTGAAGCCATGTTTTAAAAGTTAGATTCCAGCATTTTGTCTGTTGCTATCTTACTTGTATTAAAGCTGGAAGTGGGACACTTGAGAGATTGGAATGCTACATAATCAGCTGATGTTAGCAAGCTTGGTTAAGCAGAGTGCATCTGCACACACAGATATTTGCTAATTAGTACTGTGTGGCATACAAATAAAATGCTAAAGCTCACCCAGACTTCAAAGTGTATTCTTTGTCAGCTAGTTGTCAGAGAGGCTTAGCAGGTAGCTATTGGTTATGGCTCTCTGGGTTGGTATCCACCTATCAGTAATGCAATTAAATAGATGAATAAGAAGACTGAACATTTGTCGTGAATTGAGAAATTTGCTATGGAGACCAGAACAGGTTTTTGTTCCAGGCTGAAACATGTCGATTTCTACTGTGAATTTGGATATTCTGACATGGGAGTCTCTGGGGATTGACTTTCACTTTTGGAGCCAGCCTCAGATAACAATTCTTTGGCTTCATTTTTCCGTCGCAGAGGTTGCCCCCTGCTTTAAAGCAACTGCACACTCCCTGCTTGGCACCAGATAAAAATACAGTAGCACAAATAATGATTCACTGGTTCACAAAGCAGAGCTTTTATTAGCTAAAGAGTTGGTAAAGACCAAAAATGGAGCTTCCCAGAAAAACACAGACAGGAAAGTTGCTTGGAACTGTTGTATGTGTAAATAACTAATTGTTTGCAGGTTAGCTTAAACCTTTAAATAGCTTTAAAGCACATTTTAAAAGTCTGTAAAGGTGTCGCCACCAGTTTTAAACAGCCTTTTCTTTCTTGTTGTGTTACAGAAGCCTGTTGGGGGGTGGCTTTAACACGAATGATGATGTCATATCTACAGCCATATCTAGCTCTGATGCAATCAGCCAAGGTACGTCACTACATCAGACATATGTGTGCACATACTGACTGTGACTGGAGCAGACTTCAAAGTCCTCTCCCCTCTCTCAGACCTGGAGCCTCACAGAGGGATGGATCGTTATCTTGACAGCCTGTTTGACCCTGTGCTGTCTGACGGAGCTGGAGTAAGTTACATAATTCATTCACTCTGAAATACTTGAGCACATGCGAGCAGACTCCTCCATCTACCATTTACTGTCAGTCACTGTAAATCTCTGTAGAGCTCTATTTTTAGAAAGTGGGCATGGAGTGTGCCTTCAAGGAATGAGCTGTAGACTGGGTAAAAGTCAGTTAGATGTACAGTGCATATAGAGAGGACTTTTGCCACTAGCATACAGACAGTTGTGAATATACCTCTGAGAGCAATTTCAAGTAGGAGCACTCAGTTTCAGGTGTGTCCTATGGACTTTCTCGTGTAGGTCTGAGATGTTCAAAAAGTTTGGTGCTTGATTGAATAAACCTTTATGTAATTTGCAGCCATTATTTCCAGTAATAATAATAAAAATAATACAAATTAAAACTGGATAAGGTGCATAAAATGAGAGTAAGGAAAAAAGACATCAAATACAGCAAAATCTAATTAAAGAAGAACAACAATTCTTTTACATCCAACACCTTGTCAACAGGCGTCATCAAGAGACTGACAAGATTTAAAAGGAACAAGAGACTCAGTGGGAGTTTGGTAGATGGTGAATATCATAATGTGGGGCCCTAATAGCAAAAGCCTGAGCGTCTTTGTCACAAACTGTGAGCTCAAAGTTAATTACAGCAAAACTGTGACTGGGAATCAGGGCACGTTTCTAGAAAGCACTTAGTAAAGTGTGTCTGGTGATTTGTGTTTTTTAGCCTGGTTGTGCCACAGTTAACACAAAGTATAACTACCAGATAACAGAGATATATCATCTTTTTTTAAAGCTTTTTATGATTTTAAAATTATTTTCCTACAGCAGTAAAAACAGTTATTCTTCATCTAAAATTTGTGATTGCAGAGAATATCTGAAGACTGCGTTGAAGCCTTTTGTCAGGGCAGTGGTGACGTGAATGCATGGCCTTGTCGGCTGGTCAGTCCTCAGTTGGGACGCCGATGTGGTGAATGTTAGTCATGCTATCGGATGTGGCTGACAGGAATTAGCATGTATCAGATGTGTTCTACAGACATCTCCCGGCCAGCAACCTATTCCGTTACCCAGTTACCGTAACTGTCACAGCCACCAGATCGCCACGATGATTTCCCACCCAGGGGATCTGCTTACGAGGGACTGACACTCTGGCAAATGAAGGGCTTACTTTTTAATGAGACATGGCCTACAAACGCACACACTCCTGAAGATTTATGGGTCAGTGGCTGATTTCTGATGGAACGGTTGCACACTGAAGAGGGAGATTCCTTTGATCACACAGCAGGCAGTCACTCACTCTAAGATACTATTAGCACAAATGCTGTTTCAACAAGCAGACACACAGATACATACATATATTGTATATATACACACACACACACAAATATACATAGAGTTCTGTGCAAAGGTTTTGAGCTATCCCTCATTTCTCTACATTTGCTTACAAGCAGCCAGAATTTCTTTAAAATGGACTAGTTCTCCACGTTTTCTGAAGGCCTTTCAAAGTTTTCTTTGAAAACTTCTTTGCTTTTTAAAATAAATTAATTTTCAGTTTAGACCTTGAACCTGACATTTCCAGAGGAACATTTTTTTGTTTGTTTGTTAAGCTACTTTTGAATTGTACCTTTAGGCACTTGTTCCATTTTCTTAATTTGAATCTATGAAAAAAGACAAATATAAGAGTTTGAATGGGATCAAATGGTATTTATGCATCAACAGGTGATTCCCAAAGAGCTGTTAGCTGAAAATGTGTCATACCTCAGCACTGTGTGCAGTGTGTCCTTAAAAAAATGTGAGGAAATTGGACTACTTCACTGAAGCCTCATTAGAAATTGTCTGAGTGGAAGGGTGACTGTGGAAAAAGACATGGAAACAGAGAAAAGGCATTTGGTTTGCTAAATTACACAAATTGCACAAGAACTGGACCGAAACTATCAGTGACAACAGGTGTGATTGAGCGATTAATCCAAATTTGACCCTGTTGTTTACGTTAACCCCCTGGAGTTGGTGTGTCCAAATCACATGATGAATTTAGGATGATGCAACAGTAAGACACACCCTTGGGGAGTCTCCGTTTCACCTCGCGCTGAAAGTGCCGACTTCAAAGTACACGGGTTTTTAAATTGTGTTGATAGGCCAAGTAAAATAATATAATAAATAATTTTCGCCATGCTTGCTGAATACTGTCGTCACATTTAGTGTCAAAATGAAATGTGAATTCAGACATGTGAGGTTGTGCTGAAAAAAATGACACCAAATGAGGCAAGGTAAACAGTTTTTAAAGGTGAAATACAAAAGTAAAATCAAAAGTAGTCAAAAACTGTGAATTACTCCCTTGACTCCTGTGGGTAAGCACATTTCTAATGAATTTATTTTCTTATTGACTATTTTGAAGTATTTCTCAATACATTTAGAACAAAAATGACTTAGTCTTTGGTCCTTGACCTCACGTGGATATATTCATCTTTTATAAACAGTCTGTGGTTTTAAATTCTGCTTGTGTATCCTCATAGGAAGTAGAATCAGCTGGAGGACTGTCCAACCGGATGAAGGGAGCTGGGGGAGTTGGTGGTGGTTGGCATCAACAAGGAGCATCCACGGGCCCGCCGCCTCCACCTGGAGGTCAGTCACAGACATGGGCACACATACTAAACATTCACACCTTCACACTCCACAGTCCTCACAGATGATTAGCGTATGCAATAAAACAAACACACTTAAAATCTGACAGAAACTGGATGGCTGCATGTGTTTGTGTTCACAGCTGTGCGAGTCCTTCCTGTGGGAGGTGTGATGTCGCCTCCTGTTGCTGCAGTGGCACCTGTAACACCTGGTTTGTATCACGAATGATGACAGGGGAAAAACAAAAATCATCAAACGTGATTTTCCATCCTGTTTACTGTGTTTTTCCTCCAGATGCCCAGCAGGCTGTTTTGTCCCAGCAGCAGCAGGCGATTGTGAACCAGCAGGCCGTCATCATGGTTAGCCTCGGTTTTGGATCCGCGTCTGTTTATCTGTCCCACTGCTATCTCCTATGGATGTAATGTGTCACGTTCTTGTTTCTCAGGCCCAACAGATGACTATGCAAGCCATGGCTATGGTCGGCAGCCCAGTGTCGAGTCCGCCCACCTCCCCGATCACGAGCCCTCCCATGAGTCCTCTGTTCCATCACCCTCTGAGCACGTATGCCCCCGCGAGCCCGTATGCTGCCATACCGCCAAGCCCGTATGCAAACATCCCACCGAGCCCCTACGCTAACTTCGCCCCAACTCCCTTTGCTGCAGAAGACATCCCGCCTCGCCCCCATCCTCTCTCTGCTCAGGCTCCGTCACAGCCTCAGGCTCGGCCTCCTGCTGGTCCCCAGACTCAGCCTCAGGCCTCCCCCGCCAACCCTATCCCTGAGCCAGCCTCCACAAAAACTGACAAAGCTAACCCAGCCGCACAGGTCAGTAACTCCGAGACATGTGAGGAAACAGTTCACACTGACGCGTTGCGTAATATTCCAGCACTGCCGAGCGTATGAAAGAGGCTGCTGTGAACTTAAAGCAACAGGAGACATTATCCAGGAGAAGCCATTTATTTGAAATCCAAAGAAGAAATGGGTTGTTAGGATAATAAGCAGCAGCTGGTTTAAAAAAAACAAAAAACAATAAATGCATCAACCAAAGATCTGCAAAAGTAAACGTACTAATTTCTATCCCTAATCAGCCAAGGGAAATCAAGCGTATCTGAAAGTGACTCTCAAATGGTCAAACAAATGAGGGTGAAGCAGTTGTGCAACTACAGCTGCTGCGGAAGCGGCTGAAAGTTTTCTTTTGTTCTGATATCTTAGTTTTACTCGAGGAGGTTACTCAGGGGCTCCAGTCCTCCGTAACACTGTTTGGTTGTTATTTTTGAAGAGTTATCCCGCGACCCTGAAAAGGATAAGCAAAAGAGAGAATGGTTGCATGGATGGATCTTTTTTTTTTTTTCTAAGAGTAATAATTGAACAGTTTAAGTTATGAAGCTGTGCCTGATATTATTAGAAAGGTTGAACCCCAATGCCCCCAGTACCAGGGACAGAGGGGGAACATCTGGTTTCACTGGCTGGTCTGTTATTTAAATATAGATATGTTTGGTATCCACAGAAACATCAGGAGCTCAGCTAAAAACTCACTAATTTATTAAAGAGCAGGTAAACAGATTCACAAACACAACGTGCGGATTGCCTCGGTCACCCGATGGACAAAACAGTGCCTCTGCTGAACACACAGATCTCTTTATAAGGTTGGGGAAACCTGCATCCAGCTGAGACTGAAGAAGTCACTTGGATGAGTGACGAAACGTTTCTCCCTCATTCGCTTCTTTACGCACAGACGCAGAGGGGCTATAAGGTATAAAAGACAAAATAAATTTAGGCCAGGAAACAAATCCTTCATATTTTTGAGGCGTGACGTCACTTTGCATCTCTCAGATTTTTTTTCATGGAGTATTCTTTTTTCTTTTTTTTCCCCTTATTTTTTTGTATCAACTTCAGGTGAAATTCGATCTCTGCCCTGGTTACTGTTTTGTTTTTGTTTTTTTGGTCGCAAATTACAAATTTAGTTTGCCAGTCTCAAATTCCCTTTGATGTGATGCCCAGAATCCCTACCTCCAAACATTTACTCTCACAGTTTGCTCGTCTTTATTTCCCTGGCACACGTTGCTGATTAAAGTGGCATGGATTAAGTATTCTGAAGAGAAGATTTCAGACAGGTTATGGGCAAAAGAGTTAAAATGGATTGAGGCACATTCCATCAGTGTGAAATTTCAGCTCACTAGTTAAGAGCCATCCATCAGCGGCACTCAAAGACCAAACTGAATAGAATATCTCCCTCCGTCTCCGCTACGTTTGCTAAGTTCATGTCAAGCGATGAGCTCCTCGGGTCATCCTTTTTTTCTTTTCTTTTTTTTGCTCTTTCCCCGAGCTCATAAATTTCTGGGATGGCAGTTTTGATTTGTACAGTGACATATGTTAAGTTGTTTCAGCGTCTCTCTGACTTTTCCTCTTACATTATTACAAATCCTCGTGTTTGCAATGGTCAAAGGGAAAATGGTTATCCTGAGAGGGAAAAATGTCACCCTGTGCATTGACTGTACTGTATTGTCCTTTGATCCACTAGAATTTCAGTTTCATACCCTTCATCTTAGACCTTCATTCATCTCAGAACTCTGTCATGTCTGTATCTTTTAATGTTACAAATCAAAGACAAAACAAAACAAAAAAAATTATGCACAGTTGCAGATTATCTACAGGTTTATTTGCAGCAGAAAAACTGTCAGCTTCTTTTTTCTTCGCTCCCACACTGACTTCTCCAGCAAAATCGCAGGTGACAACATTGAACATCTGCAGAATCTTGAGTGCAAACTCTCTCTCTGTTTTCTGTGTGTGTGTGTGTGTGTGTGTGTGTGTGTGTGTGTGTGTGTGTGTGTGTGTGTGTGTGCGCGCTGGCATGCATGCAGGTTACCACAGTCCTCCTCTATTTACCAAGTACAAACCAAC
>VVHJ01040836.1:0-15183 GCA_015107715.1 Tylochromis polylepis | reverse complement strand
CTTCTGTTCAAAAATGCAGTTATGTTTCTCTTCCTCTTCACATAAATAGGTTGCCTGTTCTTGTTAACCTGAAATAAGCGCCTGGAAATATTGCCAAGATGGTTGCCAAGTGGCGAGACTCGCTTCTATGAGGAGAGACTGCTTCGAGTGTCTGAAGCTGGACGTGCACTTAATGACTGTCAGGCCAATTACGGATGCAATTTGGGCACGCTGACTTGACTGAGTCCAGTCGGACCGGGTCTGCTCCAGCTGGGCTCGGTCACCGTTTACATTCAGATGATAAAGTCATGCCGAGTGTGTGTGTAGACTATTCTTAATTCTTAAGGAGTCACTGTCAGCATTAAGATGTTTTTTTAAAGCATATTTTATATTGGAGACAGTCACCAGTGTTCACCAACAGTGCTGGTGTGTCCCTTTCTCGGCAGCCTGTCCAGAGCTTTTATTTACAGGAGCTTCAGCAGTTAGCAGGCGTTTATTAGAGGCTTTATTCTTATTCCCTCAGCAGATGTACTCCCTTTCACTTTGTTTTTCTAAACAAGGCTTTTTTTATCGTCTTGGTAAAAGATCATGTAACAACTAAATGGTTACCGAGGCTCTCATCTTTTTAAAAGGTGCTGCGGTGTCACCTGTTATCTGAACAGACTTGAGCCCCCCAAAAAACCAGCCCTTTAGTGGCACGCGTCTTGTATCAAGGTATGCTGTAGCGAGGGCCCTTACAAGGGCACACTCCATCATTTGGACCCTCTGCATCTTTTATATTCCAGACATCCAGATGCTTCCATCAGGGAGAACATTTGGTTTTCCTAAATGTATGACTAATAGATTCAGACATTCATTTGTCCATCCACTGTTGCTCTTTAAACACATTTTTCCCCTCTCAGTTCATGGTGACAGTACAGGACATTTGGATCTAAGAGTCAGTTTTATACAACATACTGTATTGTGAGTATTTATTTTCTCCTAGCAATATGGGAACTATTTACAGCAATTTATTGACACGTGTACAAACATAAATAATATATAAGCCAAAAACAGGTTTGTGCTTTAAAGTCAATTTTCTATGGTCACCTTTACTCATCAGACTTCACCACTGTGTTTTACAGATCACTGTAGATTCTCACTGTTGTAACTCTCCGCAGACCTCATTCAAACATACTAATGGGGATTTAAACCTAAAATTTCAAATTTGAATTCATCAGTCCAGTTCTTATGCAATTTGGCATACCTCAGCCTTTTCTCCCTGTTCCACTTCCTTAAGAATTCTTCTTGACAGCCACCCTTCCACTGAGACCATTTCTGATGAGGTTTCAGGGAACAGCACACGGATCAACGAAGGGCCAGATGCATCCCTCAGGTCCTGTGTCAGGTCTTTGCTGGATTTTTTCCTGTTTCTTAAGGACATGACTTCCAGATACTGTTCATCTGCTGAAGACATTTCTTAGTCCTAATATTTCTTTTCTCCTCCATTTCTCCAGTTTCCTTACATTGTTTTAGGACACACTGCATGCCATGCTGATATATGCCAAGTTTGTAGCTAATTGCGCTTTGGGAATCACCTTGTTGATCCAAAAATACTGTGTTATGCCTGTCAGACTGTTATCTTTGGCATTTTTGTAGATTCAGCTAAAGAAATGGGAACAACTGATTTGTTTTTATTACAGGCTGCTAGGAACAAAGTGCCTAAAGATACAATTTAATTTTGCTAAGTTGTCATTTGTGGTTCAACAAACAAAAAACACATTCCTCTGAAAGTTGTCAGGTACAAGGACTGGACTGAAAATGACTAAATAAAAAAAAAATTGTTTTTTAAAACATAAAAAGCCAATGTCCAAAGAACCGAAGAATTATTGCTCAAGACTTTAAAAACTTACAAGCATCTCTTGATCCTTGGAAACAACATAAAAAGAAACTAGGCGTGGCCGACGACTTTTGCACAACACTGTCTGTATGCATTTATTATGTTGGACTTCTACAAAACAAGCTGCCCATTGGGGACATTAAAGTTTCACTGTACTGTAGGTGTAGAAAGTCTTTAAGCTTATAAAAATTAGTGTTGTCCACAAACGGCAGACAGAGAAACCAAATATCAGAACACAATCACTTTCAGGCCAAACAAGACTTCAGTGTCGACATTAAGCTTAGGATCACAACTTCCAAACCACGCAGCAACATTTTAATGACTGACCTCATGTTGTGGATGAGCTCTCAGACGTCTAACTCTCCTCAACCTTGTAAATACGCCCGAAAGTTACACATAATGGCAAAACCTGGGAGAAGCACCACACTGATCATCTTTATTGGAGATCAAAGAATCTCTAAAGTTTCGCTTGTTAAGAGCGGACCATGTTTTGTGGTCTGCTTGTTAAGACATCCAGCTGCATTTCCACAATAAATGTTGGCTCTTATTATTTATTTGTTGGTTTGCCCACTGGCAGAGAGCCCAGTCATTACTTTCCGATCTTTCAGCAAGTTTTTAAAAAAAAAAAAAATCTTTATCCTCAGCTGTTTGGTTTGTGCTCTTTTGACTTTCAAAGACTAGAATCTGCTCCAGCTGATGGGAAGAGTCTTTTGAATGTGTTGAATACTTTCATACAATGTATTGAGCGGTAGTTGAACGTGCGCCCAGTATAAGCTGGTTCACGTGGGCTACGTGCTGCAGTGGGATGAATGTTCTCTCTCCGGAAACATCAGAAATGTCACCTGGGCCGGACCTAATGACTTCAGACTACTGGGACAGAACAAACATTTGCAGTCAATGTGGAAGGAAAAGGAAATGAATGGAAAGAAAAAGAAGAAGACGAAAAAAAGAGAGAGAGTCACGTAGAAAAAGCAGCATAAGCCTCAGGCGAGAAGAGGACACATGGAAGAGATGAAAGGACAGAAAGACTAAAAACTGACTAACAACAAAGAAAACGCAGCAGGAAGCAAGTAAAACTGAGGCCACACTGAAGGATAATCAGACTTCAAAGGAAACTGGTCCAGCCTGCCAATCTTACGGGAAACCCACGGTCAGGATTGGCAACAATTATCTGACTGTTTAAGGGGTTATAAAAATGAATGTCAGCCCGCTTGGAAACAAGTCTGAGCTGCCCAGGCGACTCATGTACCCCGCCATGGGGACAAGATCAGAGACGATACTGCCAAGGACCAATCTGAGATGACCGGGATGTGCTGGATGTACAAACTTACGAGTACAGAGACAAAAAAAAAATAAAAAAAAATGTTTGTTTCATCAAAAACATGAAACCGGATAATCTGGAGGTCGCGTGTGGCCTTGTTTTGTGCGTGTGTGTTTGTAGCTTTCTCACTTCATCTTCCTCCTCCACATCCAGAATGCCCGAGTCTTGTTCTGACAGCGGGTTGACAGCCATTCCCGCCCGAATCACCGCCGCCGCCTCCTTTCTGCCACGCCGGCTGAGCAGGGCCCTTGGCTGAGGCGAGACGGAGCTGTCCAGCGAGCGCTGCAGCTGGGCCTGGAGAACAAAACAGAAAAGCACATGAGAACTCCACGGAGGGTCAACGGATTATTTTAAACCTGCATTGTTTGGCTCATTTCAGTTACTTCCTATATTTCCCAGAATCTCTTTTAAGTCTGACCGACGAGTATTTGCATTTAGCTGCTGGCGCAACTTCAGAGCAAAACAATGGAAGCTCTTTGATTTTCACGCTCTGACACCAAAACCAGATGTTGTCTGATAACACTCATACTCTGTCTGCAATCAGACTCCTCACTTTTATAGGGGACGGAGCAGAAAACAAACCCCGGAAAAATTCAGAAACGCAAACTGCTTTCAAACACTAATGGGGAAATGGTGTTAATCCAACTCAGCATGTGAGCAATAAATGCTCGGGTTATTGCTCACAGTACCCCCTCGTTTTAGGACAATTTCAGGAAAACGTCAGAAATTGCGGACGGTGTTGTGAGGTCACCGGTTTAGACCTTTTGAGCCGCTCCTCGTCCCATTGGAAATGGCCAATAAAAGTGATTTACCAAAGCAGCCTAAGAATACACAGGAGGGAAAATAGCAGGCCAGGAAGGGAAGGACAGGAAGGATGAGGAGTCGATGAAAACAAAGCACATAAAATTAGTGCTCGAGACATAAAAGTGCAGACAGGGACAGATTAGACGTCTGACCTGTGTTTTATCTCAACAACGCCTTAAATTCAGCTAAGGCGTTAGTGTTCCTTAAACTCAAGTTTACCCAAAAAAAAATTTGGGAGGATCAAAACTGTCTGAAAAATAAAACAAGAAGGACTCCGAAAGCGCAAATCTCCACCGAGGCAGCTCATTCTCTGGGCACCATTTACTTCTAATGAAATAGCATTTCATTTTGCGTGTATTCATTTGGTTTTCTTTGTTCTCTTTAAATACATTCACAAACTACCTAAAACATAACCTCCTTGTTACACGTAATAAGGGATACAAAACTGATATTCGAACAGATGTAAAGAAAACAGTCTGATAAGAGAAAAAACCCAGTGGTCGGCAGATCTCTGGGCGGAAATGCTTTGTTGATACAGGATGAGAATGGACAGATTGTTTTGCGCTGACAGAAAGGCAAAAGCAACTCGAATAAGCTCTCAATGCAACCAAATTCAGAAGAGCATCTCTGAAAGCACAACACGTCACACCTTGAAGTTGCGTCCAGCTTTGTGACATATATGTGGCAAAGCTCAGACCATCTTAAACTGGTTTCTTGAACATTACAATGAGTTCACTCTATTCAAAATGGCTCCACAGTCACCAGATCTCAATTCAACAGCATACCTTTGGGATGTGGTGGAACAGGAGATTCACATTAAGGATGTGCAGCAACTGCATGATGCTATCACGTCAGTATGGACCAAAATCTCTGTGGAATGTTTCCAGCACCTTCTTGAACCTCTGCCACGAAGAATTAAGGCAGCTCTGAAGGCACAACTAGAAGCCCATACCTAATAAAAGTGTCCTGTGAGTGTAGTGTAGTTGATTTAATACAAACAAAAATAAATGTAGCAAGTTACAAAATAAATTTGCATAGCCTACACAGAGCTTTAACAAGAACACTGATGATTTTGTGTCACATTATTTCTTTGATTTTGTCAGTGCAACACAAACACACACACACACGTGTGTAGCATATACAGCGTTTGGTTAATGTCCACCTCATCCTGTCATTTAAGTTTCTCAAAAACTTGGTCATTTAAAAGAAGGTGGGGTAAAACAGAGCAGGAAATGGAAAAGTCTACCTGGAAAGATTCCCCCACCAAACAATGCCATGTGTAATGTAATGTCTGATGCTAATTGTGTCCTGCGTCTACATCGCTGTTCGGGGATTACTGTGGGAAGTGATACATTCATCTCCCTGTGCGGCAGTGCTGGATGATGAGCTCTAAAAATAAAAATACTAAAAAACAGGAAGTTTTAGTTCGAAATTAATGGAAGCTGGTATCCATAACAGAGTGAAAACAGAGCCGCGGTCACTCCGGAGGTGGCCAAGTCTTTGTCAGGACCTCGCTGGTAGGAGATCATCATCTTGCACTTCTACATACAAATAAAACTGATCTGAAATCTTCAGTCATTCATGTTCACATGGGCCTGATGCGTGTTTTGAACTCTTTAACACGACTGCCATTCGCCTTTCTTCAAAATCCTCCTCCAGTCGGGCCTCGGCCGCGGCATTGTCGCCAAACTTTTTCTGTGGGAAAACCCTCAAAAATGAGGTCAGCGCGCCTTTCCATCCACACCCAGATCCGCATCAGGACGCTTTTGAAAAACCTATGCGAACGCCTTCCTTGATCACTGGCGCCAGCACGTAGGCTACCTCGTGCGCTAAAATGTGTCAAATGGGACATCAATAAAGACGTCAGACACATCAAAACGCTTCGTTCTGGCCTGTTAATGCAAGGTTAATGAGAAAAACTGGTGCAGACCCGAGGGCAGATAGGCCCAAACCCAGAAGAGCACAATATCTGAGATCCTTGTGTATGAACACAATGCCATCTTTGATCTAATGTCCAAACACAAACACACACACACACACACACACACACACACACGCAAGACAAGTGAGTCATGGAGGACAATAAGAACAAACAAAATCAGAGGAAAGTCTCGTTCAGCTGCAGGAGGAGCTTAGGCCTAACGCTGAGGAATGTCCCAAGCTCTGAGTGTTTTCTCTGATTACTTCACATCGAATTAAATCAAAATGCTGAAAGAACAACAGGATGAGAAACTCAAGATGGTGAGAACCACAGAGTGAAGAGTCCTGCTGCTTCTGCGAGTCATTTCTTTGTAATTGTTCAAATGCTCAAAAACATACAACTTAACATAGCTCGACCACAAAAGACGGCAACCCGTGAATGGCGGGGAAAAGAGAAGAGCGTTTCGGAGACGTCAACACATGCGTCAAAGTAACTCGGCACAGCGATCGAGTTGGGCTCTGGCATTCTTCCGCAGGTGCATCCATGCCCGCTGACATTACTGTACACACTCACCCGACCATTCAACTCTTAACCGGGAAGCTTTTTTAACCCCGTCTTTTGTTGTGTTTTTTTCTTTGGGGACGGCATTTGGTGCGGTGCTTGAAGCACAAGTGTGGGAATGTGCGTCATCTAGGGCGAAAAAAAAGCCATGAGAAACTGGGGCGTCGTTACAGGAGGGAAACATGGGAGACGTGGGGAGTGGAGTAGATGGAGAATGAACAGTAAGAGTTGGGAAGAAAAGGAAAGAGAAATGGGAAAGCTGGAAAAGAGCAGGACAGGTTTGGAATATCTGATGGCATGGGAGTGAGAAAAAAAAACTGTACAAAATGAAGGCAGATTTGGGATCAGTCACACTATAATCGTTTAGAGTAAAATCACTTTAAATACTTTTTAAATAATTGGAAATTACTCTGTGGAGATGCAAGGAGGGCAGTCCTGACTTAAATATGTGGCAGCGTGGCTTCGGTGAAAAAAGCTGAGATGAGTTGATGTCTCTGTGTGCATTTGCAACACAAGTGGGCAAACTGAGAAAACTTGCAAGTGAAAGAGCAAAGATGCTGTGATGCGTTTGGTGACAAGTGGTTTCGACGGGTTGTTTCTTGTGGCGGGCGAGGGACGTGTGAAAAATCTACATCGGTTACATTTCTTTGTGACTGAAATTGAAGTGACAGAGCATGTTTGGAAAACATGTTTGTAGCTACAAAAAAAAACAACAATAATCACTGAACATGCAAAAGTAATGCTGCTAACAATACATCTAAAATGGTTTCCAAGATGACTCGTTATCCTTTGAAAAATGTGTTTGTGGGATCCAAGAAACCTTTAGAAAACTCTGAATGAAACACTCTCATTGGGAGCATTTAAAAAGAAGCTAACAGAGACATTTTTTACAAACGGACTGCTTGATTGCCTGAACAATCCCTTAGTTATGCAGCTAATGAAGTTTGTAAAAGGTGACAATGTAGGGTCAAGTGAACAAGGCCCCAATTACTAGAGACCAGTCTGCAACAATCTGGCAACCACCAAAACTGTTCACTCCCCAACCCCCTGGAGAGTGGTAGCTGGAGGTTGATGGGAAATAGATTGCTCAGTGACCCCAAAGAAACCTGCGATGCTAGGGGAGAATTTGTATCCCCTGATCGGATGACAAAAACCTCCTTGTGACTCTTTTGGTTGTTAGCAGATTGCCACGCTTGCCTGTGGTTTGTGTGGAAGGCGACTTATCTGCAAACACTCATAAGCTACTCGCCGAGCTGTAGCAACAGTTGAAAAAATGCAAGGCAAACTGGAAACTGAAAGCATTCACCTTCAAAGTAAAGGCTGTCTCCTTTGAAAGGTGTTGGCTGCGACTCTAAGGCATAACTTTCACTCCAAAGGCGAACTGCCGCCGATCCCAGTTTGTGTTGCACTTTTTCCAAGTTTTACTTCTGCTCAGTATTGCAGACAAGCTAGCATCTTCCACATAAACTACAGTTGACCACAGCGAACATAAGGAGGTTTTTGATTGCGACCAGGGTTGGGTGCAACGCATTCCTCCTAACGTGTTCCCTTTTCCTTCCTGCACAACTGCGCTACAATCAGCTGATTTCATTTTGTATGTGGAGGAAGAAAACAGAGTCGTGATCTATAAGCCATTGAGGAGTGGAGATATGGACAATCCTTTTATTTTTATTGCCAAAAAAAAAGGACAAGAGCACCACAGTAAAGTGTGAACTGCATCCTGGACACAAACAGCTGCATTACACTAGTAACACAACTTCAACTATTCGCAAGCACCTGCACAGACAGCATGCTAACACAGAGCTAGCCAAGAACCCAGAGCTGAGTGTACGCTGACACCAGCTATCAGGTAACAGGCAGTGATGACTAGTCAGTCTTGCACCTTACATTTCTCTCAGAAATAAGTGTATGACATCATACAAAACACCTCTACAGGCTCTCAGTAAGAGTTTCTTCTCTACCCCCTCACCTCTTAAACAGGTCACGGCAGATGGCTGCCACTCCCTGAGCCTGGTTCATTTGGAGGTTTTTCTTTTCTTTTCTTTCTTTTTTTTTTTTTTCTCCTGTTGTAGGGGGAGCTCTTCCTCCCCACTGTCACCGAGAGCTGTGCTCACAGGGGACATGATTTTAAAATTGAACTGAATTGTTTTAAAGTCTACTGAAACAATGAAACCGCTAATATGGTTCTGTCCAAAAGGACCTCCAAACCTTAATAAAACCATGTTGTATCTTGTTTATTTTTATCTGGTTTTGGTGAAGAAAAGCTGGTAGGCTTCTGGATGTGCCACACAGGAGAAAGTCTGAATATCCAACCTCAAGCTTCACAAAATGTGCTCATCGAATTGAGTCTAGAAGGACTGAATATCAAAAGTTACAGTTAAAAGGAAAAATGGAACAAAGATGAGCAGGAAAAGTTGATGCTATGATAACATTTTACTAAGCCCCCCCCCTCCCTTTGGTATTTGGTTCAGTATTGTAAAAAAAAGAAAAAAAAAAAAGAAATCAATCCTGATAATGCTCAAAATAACATATAAGAATCAAATTGGCACTCTGTACAAAAAAAATACTCCGTAACAAACGACTCGGATCAGGACCGAAGCTAAAACCTGACTGGGGCATCCCTACTATAGATCACTTTTTGGCAGACAGTCGGCCAGCCAGAAATAATGGTGTCTGATGGCAGTGAACTGTGGTGCATTATTCGGCAAACAGCACACACACACACACACACACACACAGGGTGACACAGCAGCCCATAACAGTCTATTTTCGTTCCCCTTGTGATGGTTCAATACACCGACCCAGCGTGCACACTCCGCCACCCTCGCTGCACGCACACGCATATGTGTGTTCAGTAACTAGATACAGGTAATCAATCTTCTTCCACTTCACAGGCCCGGCAATCTGTTTCCCATTAGTGTGTACGAGTGTGTGTGCGCCTACTGAATACACAGCAGAAGCTCCAGACTCGTCCTCTGTTGAAAGCGAACACAAGAAAAAGAAAAACAAGAGGAACAAGAGAATGAAGGAGGGAGGCAGAGAGATGGAAAGATGAGGAGGTGGAAAGAAAGGACGAGAGAAAAGACAGACATGGACATTTTGAGGAGGAGGGGTATAATGGGACAGCAAGACAGAAAGAGGGACATGACAAATGACAGGGGAGTTATGGGAGAATGACAAAGGCATTTGGAGACGATTCTGGCTCATTCTACTCCCTTGGTTTTCTTTCAAAAAGACCTATTATGCTTTTACTTATTTCTGTCATATATGCTGTTATATTTCTGGATGCTCATATTAAGGTCACAGTCACTAATGTTTTTGAGTTTATAAATAGAAATAAAGAATACTGTACTTATAAATATACACTGATTATTGTGTAATTGATGCAATCCCATAAACTTAGAATTAATCCATTAACAATGCATACTGTAGGAGCAGGCCACTATATATCGATATTGTTGCCATTACTTATCAGCAGATTAAACATGTGACCCTCCTGTCTCCGCACAACTGACAAAAAACTAGCTTAAAAACAAAAAAAACAAAAACAAACAACAACAACAACAACAACAACAGCTGGTTATAAGCTATAGTTCTGCCAGCTAATGTTAGGCTCGTGTCCTAAAAGAAATATTACACTTTCCCTCAGATAAACAGTTTGATTACATTATCACATCTTGTGAAAGTTTGCTCACCAAGTGTCCAAAGTAAACAAGACCTACTTCAAAGTAAGTTTCACTAATGCCAGCTAACAGCAACTAACAGAAGCTAACAGAGGCTAACAGCAGCGCTTACCAACAGAAAACTTCAGGATATCCTCAACTTCTCATTGCAGTATCGTTGTCATCAGACAAAAGTGAGCTTCACTTACTTGTATCGCTTCTCACCTGTCATACTGACAGCTGAGGTAAACAGCGGCCTGAAAGCCTCAACTCCCTCCCAGAGTTTTTGGAAATGATTCAAAGGTAACAGCGTACAGTCCTGCAAAAATATTTAATGGTCACATATCCTTTGTCACATAAGTAATCCCTATGAGCCAAAAATTTCAGCTTGCTCTAAGCACTCATTTTTCCCCACTCCTGGTTTTGTATGACATGAAAGAGAGGGGGATACACCGTGTAAACCCTCTGTTTACAAGGGGAAGCCAATAAGAATAAAGTTGGCTTTCAGCGAAGGGGAGGAGGGACATATAAGAATTATTTGGAATTGTCAGTCATGCAAAGCTACTCTACAGGAATAAAAGCATAGCAGGTCCCCTTTGGCCCTTTCACTCTATGTGGGACATGACAGCCTGAGGATTCTTAATTTATTAGAAGTTAAAGGCTTATAAACAGAGACAGATGGCACAGTTTGTACCATCATGAAAGTAATCACACTGACAAATCTGTGATGATCCACCCTCCCTGCCTCCTACCCCACCCCACCCCATTTACTTCAAGCAGATGTCTGGGTGGGGCATCAGAGGCGGTTGCACCTGAGAGGTGGGAGGGACTAAAATAATAAAGCTATAAGCTTTATTGGCTTTATTATTGCTCAATAAGATGGCTCACAACAGGCCTGACATTTTTCTTTAAAATGTGTGCAGTTAACATTTTATTATAAGGACAGTGACACAGCTGATAAAGCCTCTGGTGTAAAGAGGGAATCCACTGAATAAGTGTCCTGTTATTTTGGTGTTTTGACAGCTTACGCAGGTTTAAAACTTGAAAAAGCCCATCTCTTGCAGAACTCCAGGCTTCAGCGAAACGACTTCACTGAAGGCGTGCTTTTTGTAATGAAATACCAATTTTATGAACCGTCTTCCTCACCTTCCTGTGGTCTTTTTTTGGCTTTCAGCATCCTTCTGCTACTCTTTTTCAGATATCCACATCTCCCTTACCTCTTCATCTCCTCCTATTAACTTCCACATCTTTTTCCTTCCCCTCATCCATCATAATCCCTCCCCACCATTCCACATTTTCCTCTTCTTGTTTCTATACATCTACCCCGCCCCCCACTTTATTCTTCTTTACCCATCTTCTACTTTATTCTTTGATCCTCCCTCTTCTTCTTCTTCCCTCTTCCTTCACTTCCATGGGCATGTGGCAGCAGACAATAGCTCCATTGTAAGCCATTTGCACTCCTCAATCTCCTCCACCTCTTCTTTCCCCCCAGATCTATTTATTTTCACATCCTTGGTTGAGGGAGTTGTAACAACGGCCGGGTAGAGAACTGGAGCTAATTTGGAACAGAGCGCAGCAGAGAGACACACTGTCTGAGGGAGAAAGAGATGGAGTGACAGAAAAAAATGGAAGCAGAACAAGAAGAAAGAGTGAAGGAGAGACAGAGGAGGAAAGGAAGGGAAGAACTTCTAATTTGCTCGTGCACATTCAGTCCCAACACACACACACAGAGTTATGACTGAGAGTGTGTGAGAGTGTGAGAGTGTGTGTGTGTGTTCTGAGCCAAACATTTGATACAACAACATAATCCCAGTATCAGTATCAGGTCTGCTGGACGGCTGGGGTTTCCATAATCTTCCTTGTAATTAGTGGTTAGGGGAGTTAGCGGTTAGCTTCTTCAGTGACTGCAAGTGGATTTTCTACGCCAGTGACTCTCAAATTGTGGTCCGAGGACCCCCCAACCCAAAGGTCACTGAAGGGTTGTTAGCGTGCAGATGTTATAAATGGGGACCACTTGTGTGTGATCATAATTTCTATTTAATGTCCATCACCTCCTTCCTCAGAGAGAAAACAAATACCTTCTCCCACAAAGATGTGACAAATTGAAGGAAAACTACTATAAAAGGTTCTTTGTGAAGTGCTGGATCAACAGCAACATCTTTCCACAGCGATGGCAGCTGTCTAAAAGGTCACTCTGAAAACTTAAGTGAAGTTCAAATAGTTTGGAAATCCTCAGACCATGCACTGACCCCTGTGACCTGCTCTGGGTGTTTGTTTCTAGACGGCAACCTTTAAAACTCACTGCCAACCAGAAGCAGGAGGATTATGAAGCGAGATCCTCTAGTGACATCTAGAGGACAAAAAAAAGTAAATAATGTATGTTAACTTTTTCCCCCAGAGGGCTTCCAACTACCACCTAATACATGCACAGTGAGATGTCTGTAAAAAATTAGCTTAACATCTGATAGCTTCTCAGAAGAGACTATCATATCACGACTTTCAGTGTCAGCAATTTCGATTTTCCACCTGTAGGAACCTTGAGTAATTTCATGTTTGACAAACTCTCTGAATCTTTTTTCCTTCCCATTAGGAAGCAAGTACAGCCTGCCTGAGTGCATGAGTCTTTTTAAAGTAATTTAAAGTCAAATACTTTTATGGCAGAAATTCATTCTTCTAGTGATTGTTCTCAAAAAATGATTTCGGCTTCGTCTGCAGTTCGACGGCTTTTGGTTTGTGAAGACATTTCTCATCCAAGAGGCTTCTTCAGTTCTAAAAATACTGACTTCCCCCAGTGCTACCCCTCAGCCATTCAGTAGATGCATCTATGGTAACAATTTGTAAATCCTACGTTGCCTTATTCTTCTTCACAAACATGGATTTTCACGCCGCTCATCCATTTACTACTGAAAATGCCGATAAAGGGATATGGGAGGTGTTCTGAACTGCCAAACTGAAGGAGGCCTGATAGCTCAACTTCCTTTCCCATTATGAAGCTTCAAGCTGAGCGTTTTCAATCTTAGTTTTCTCAAAATGGAAATGATGATCGAGATGCAAACCCCAGGATGCCACACATTCTGGAGTATCCCTGCCCCACCACAGACCTTCCTCTTCCCAAACACTTTTTCTAGGTCTTCTGGGAGCACACTGAGGTATTCTCAAGCAAACTAGCAAGGTGCAGGTCTTGGCTGTACCCTGGGGCCTCCTTGCAGTTGGACATGGAACACCTTAGCTAGCACATACCTAGCAGACAGTTGCCACCTCAGCTGGCTCCTTTCGATGTGGAGGAGTAGCCCCTCAATAACAATCAAGTTCCTCACCCTATGTCCAAGTATTAGCCCAGGCAGACACCCTTCGGAAGAAGCCCACCAGCATTCACAGTCTCATTCTTTTGGTCACTAGCCACAGGTCAAGGCCATAAAACAAAACATAAATGACAGGTTAATCAACAGCTTCACTTTGAATTTCAGCTCTCTCTTCACCACAAACGGCTGATAAAGCAAACACGGCACCTTACTTCCCTCACTCCTGAACAAGACCCAGAGATGCTTTAACTATTCGACTTCAGACAGCAACTCATTCCCAACCCAGCTAAGCCGCGCCAAGGGATGTAATCTATCCAGCGTGTCCTGGGTCTACTCCGGCCCCAAGTAACCAGCAGAAAACCAAAAGCTGGGTGCCTTTGACTGATCTTGGGTAAAAATGGCACTTATCTTTGAGATCGTAGAGAGCTTAGATTAAATATATTATATTACATTTATTCTTGAATTGAAATGCATCATATGGAATGAGGTGAAAGAAGTCACTATGTTGCATGTTGCTTGTACAGCTGCTGCTTTGGATGGGCTGGCAGAAGAGCGGTCCACCACTGCTGAATGTCCTAATGTACCAGCACTAATGAGGGAAGTAATTATTAGAATATAAAAAGGAAGCAAATGTGCAGCGTGCTTTATTGTGAGCCTACATCCACTCGTACGTCTGTCGTGAACCACTCTTTCCTCATTCCCATCCCTTCCCTTCATGCTGCACTTCCATGGAACAAGATTCCCCAAATAATGGAAGCCCGCAAATAAACAAGGAGGCCTTCACTTTGAGCTATGGATACCACAAGAGAACATAAAACACACAGACACACATATATAACTGCCTTAGCTTTGAAGGAAAAAAAAGAAACAATGAGGTAAGTGGAGAAAAGCTGCACACACATGTGCATGTGTGCGTGCACGTTCCTTGACAAGCAAACATACTTGTTTACTGGCAGTGGAACCACAGAGCAACACACACACACACACACACACACACACACACAGGCTGCTTCCAATTAACAGACAGAAAAGATGAACAACAAAAATCAGTTATGGGATGAAGTCAGTCAGACAGGCAGTAACGTACAGTCTTTATCACAGACATTAAACGTTGTTACACACCAGATGCGTAAAATCTGTGAAATGTTAAGAACGTTAATACTTTTTGGACTCCCCTACTCTTAATGCAGCCGCTCACACCGACCGCATAATGTCACAGGACAAATTCCCCCCCCCCCCATCGAGTTTGAGCTTTCCACTTTTCGCGCGTGAATAAAAAGATCTGACCAATCAGATTACTGCATTTGGCAACAACTGCATTCCTAGCTTAAAAAGCGCATCAGTAATTATTAGATCCACACCTGGCGAGGTGTCCTGCTGGTGGAGATCTCAGGCTGCCTTTCCTCATGGTAGCCATTTGAAGCCATTTGATATCCATTTGAAGCAATGCATTATCAGGGACTGTAACACCTAGTCCTTTTATCAGAATCAGAACTAGCTTAAAAAGCGCATCAGTACTGAATGTACAACGATATGGAAATACTATTTTACCTCATTACACAGCAAGATGCTGCTCCGGGTCAATCTCTGAAATCCTTTCTCTGCATCGTCAGACATGGTCAGTGTTTATGTAACAAGTTCACATCCAGAAAAACTCTGAATTTCGTGTTATTTCTTCACAAGGTACTCTGTGTGTAAAGGCCTTTTACACATACATGAGTGCTGATGGATCAAAGTCAAAGTCTCTTTATTTG
>VVHJ01040832.1:4015-15422 GCA_015107715.1 Tylochromis polylepis | reverse complement strand
AGTATAGATAATTTAATAATTAGGAATCTACCCTCTGGATCTATAACTGTGTTGAGTACTGTGAAATTAATATTTTTATGTATTAAAATTGCTACTCCCCTTTGTCTAGAGTTGTAGGAGGCTGAGAACACATTAGGAAACTCAGGTGTTTTAAGTTCATTTATAGCTGTAACAGGTCTGTATGTCTCTTGTAATAAAACAACGTCTGCCTGTAGTTTTTTAAGCTGGTTAAATATCTTTAACCTCTTTTCTCTGGAGCCAGCTCCATGTACATTCCATGTGACAAACCTTAGTGTGCCCATAGTTCTGTGTGTATAGCTAATGATGCGCGCTGCGTGTTTCGCTTAGACGGGTGAGGAAAATGGAAATACATCACTTGTTTGTAAATAGAAAGAAGAAAAATGTGTGGCGAGATGCTCCATAAGTCTGACTATGTGTGTGCATATTAAATAATATGAGCAAGCGTGTACGCGCTTGAGTGTGTGTGTCCTATATGCCTGTGTGCGCTGTGAGGCTGTTGTGAATGTGCTGCCGTTGCGTGCGCGCGCGCGTGTGTGTGTGTGTGCGTGTGCGTGCGTGCGTGATCGTGCTGTGTGAGTGTGTAGAAACAGAGGGTGCTGTTTGTGGCCTAGTAGGGAAACAGTTGATCGATGCGGTGAAAGAAAGGAGAAGGAAAAAACCAAGGAAAAGGGTGAGCGGGAGGGATGATAGAGAAAACTGAATAAAAAATTGTTTTTAAACGGAAACATTGTAATTAACGTATTAGCGGAGAATGACAATGTTTTAGCTGCTATAACGGTATATTGAATTAGCAAATTGATATTGATAAATTAAACAGATGTTAATGCAAGAGAGTGTGAAAGAAAGAGAGAGATGAAAGAAAAGTGTAGCGGATTCTTGTCTGGAGTGAAGTCAATACAACCACGGAGTGGTGCCTGGGTCGCGGTAGAGCTGTCTGTCCACGGCGATGACAGTGCGGGAGCCCTTTTGATTTGGGAACAGGACCTTGCATCGTTCCAGGATCTCTTTGGGGAACTGGTCGTTCACGCTGAACTCCGTTCCTTTCAGCTCCCTGCCGCGACTCTTCACCTGCTCCTTCTGTTTGAAGTGGCCGAATTTGGCCACAATAGGACGTGGTCTTTTGGCCCCTGACCTCTTAGCCCCGATACGATGGACTCTTTCGAAGGTGCTGTTCTTCACGGTGTCCTCTGGCAGCTTCAGGTGGGTTTTAATGAAGCTTTTCACCTTTGCTTCTGCGTCCTCTCCAGCAGACTTTGGGATACCAGAAAACACAAGGTTATCTCTCATGCTACGGGCTTGCAGATCAATAAGTCTCTTTTTTTTTTTTTTACTTTCTATGTTAAGCTGGGTCACATTCTCGGTAAGAGACTTGACCGAGTCCCATAGCGTGGCGTTTTAAGAAGCAAGTATTTCCACCTGCTGCTGGCTGAACTCCAGAGATTCCCTCAGGGATTTAAACTCTCGGTGTAAAACCTCCACCAGGGACAGCCTCGCATCGAAGCTGACATCGACTCCAGGATGTCAGTAAAGTCTTTGTTGGCAGGCGATGTTGTGCTGGGGGAATCTGCCGGGCGACATTTTTTCGATGACGGCATCTCAATTTTGGTCAGGGAGGATGCGCACTGGGCCTTCTTCATCACTATATCCTCGAAGCACCGGTCGATGTAATCTTGGAGAGCGTCTAAACTCTCCTCGCTGTCCTCCAGGTTGTTGGAGATGATTAAGCAGATGTGGTTAGTTGTTTGACAGTTGATTCGTATATTTGGTATACTTGAATCCTGAGAAAACGTTTGTTAAATTTTGAGCTACCATTTGCTTTCTTTCCGCCAAGTCTCCGGTGTCTGACGTCACCTACAGCATTCTCTGTCACTTACCTTTCGTGTCACTTCCGCTGTCACTTACCCCTTCCCCTTCAGCAAGATCTTTTCTCATAAGTTGTCAAAAGTCCAATGTCCATTTAGTTAATCTAGTCTTTAGAATTACATGATCTTAAAAAAACATAAATAAAAAAATCACCACAGTTGGAGGTGCTTGTTACTCTTTGAGATGCAGCAGTTGTCATAAAGATGCTGTATTTCTACCTGCACCTTTTAAAAAGACACCCTTCAAGAGCTGTGAGTGTGACTTCATACAGTTGAAGTTGAGTGGGATCCAAAAATGCTGCAGTAGTGTGGACGCTTCACGTAAAATGAAACTCGAACAAACTATTTCAGCTTTTCCTTAAACCCACTTTAAAAGTCATATGAAGGAAAGAAGTGAATTCTGTTCTCTTTCTCTGTGTTAGGGAGTCCTTCCCATTTGACCAGCAGTTCAACATTTTGATGAGGTTTATTGTGGATCAGACTCAGACTCCAAACCTCAAGGTAAAGTAGAAGTAAAGTTGATTTCTGATCGGCAGATATAATTTCAGCAAGACCAAAGGTTTCTTGTCTCTTCAGGTGAAAGTGGCCATTTTAAAGTACATCGAGTCCCTGGCTCGGCAGATGGATCCCACAGATTTTGTCAACTCCAGCGAGACTCGGCTCGCGGTGTCTCGCATCATCACCTGGACCACTGAACCAAAAAGTTCAGATGTGAGGAAGGTAGGCCAAAATATGTCACACTCTTTTATTTAGTATTCTATTCAGTTTTCATTATAGTATTATAAAAGAGTATAGTGCAGACCTATTTCATCTTCAATCGAGATCTCTGCAACACAGTACACAGATGTCTTACATAATCTCTGCCTTTTCTTTACATTCTATTGATATTTTTAGAAAGTTTTATTTATTGTACAGAAAGTACCTTTAAAGAGGCACAATGCAGCCCAAAACGGCTTGCACCAAGAAACAGTATAAAATAAAGAAGGATGTGTTTGAATCATGGAAAGCTGTCCTTGGAGAGTCCACAAACAAAAATGTGGAGTTGGAATTTACAGAAAATTGTTGACTACAGAACAATCATATTGTATTCCTCTGCTCTTTTATTACATTTGGGTTCCTCAGCCTGTCGTGTTTGTCCAGCCGCAGTTGTAAACTTTGATAATAGGCACTCTCCATGTGGATGGCCTTGGGTCAATGGCCCATTATCTTTCCCTTGTCTGATGCGCGTCATATGTTCTCCCTCTGTGTTCCCCACTGTTTGTTTTTCCACTGCCGCTCTTCCAAATTAAATCCTCACCCAGTTTCAAATCAGGGCCCAAATCTTTAGATATGCTGTAAATAGACCAACGAGAATACAATAGGTGCATCTATTATCAGGGGACACTGATCCACATACACGGCTCTTCTGAAATATTGCTTCTGTGATGATGGTTGTGATGGTTGGGGTCCTGTGCCATTCTGTAATGCCCCTTCTGCCTTGCCACTGTTGCCCCAGACCCTTCATAACTGGGTGAGCGAGGAGCTAGCAGGCAGGTGCAACACTGCAGCCTTACTGCAGTCCACTGAGGGCAACCAGGAAGAAAGGTGTAAGCAGGTAGAGCCCTCTTCAGCAGCCAATTACATAACAACAAGCACGCAATGCCCCGCCTGCCTGGTACCTAACCAGCCACCAAACTTCCAAGACTGCGAAAAAGAAAAAAAACAACTGTGGCATCCTCTCACTCACCATTTACACTCCAGCTGTTCTGCTGAACAAATAAAGTCAGTGTGTGCCTGGCAAAGTGATCACTCACCAAATAAACTGAGCTTGTTGTGCAACCAGGAAAGACTTGTGTTTAACATTCATAGTGCTCCAAATTACAGGAAAGCTTGCGGTTTTGAATGCATTTGGATGGATTTTAATTTTGCAGTGCAGCATTAATAGGAATGCTCCTTTTTTTGTTTTTTTTTATAATAGTTTGTGCCTAACACTGTTTGACTCACCCTAACAACCTGCCGTCCACCTGCATACCTGCATGCTAACATGAAGAAATTTAGATATGTGTGTTGGGAATAGTGGCACCAAGAGCTGGATGTCATTAACCCTTGATCACCCAAGTATCATACAGGCCAGCTGGACATATGTTGTAATGTTAGCTGTAAAAATACAAAAGAAGTCTCATCTGTCAATAACCATTTGAATTTTCTATCTAGCCCTAAATAGTTGAAGAGTTACGGTAATGTGAAGCACACAAATCTAGGCGTACCTTGTAAGTGCTTTGTGCTACTGTGATACATTAAATATCCCCAATAAAGCTCAAAAAGCCCCCATCCTTTTAGTTCAGCCACCCCACGAATGAAGAGAACTGCCTAAAATTGTTTTTTATGAATCCACAAATTCAGCTTAATAGTTAAACCTCAAGTAGAAACTTCTGCTGAATTTTCTTATATTGCAAAATTAAAAAACAACCCAGAGTTCTTAAGACATCAAAACTACACCAATCCTAACCAATACCTTTTGTTTTTCAACACCAGCATTAATACACTGTATTACCCTGTCTGTGTAGAAATGACTAAGAGTCATTTCTGGCTTAAATTAACAGTCGCCAGAGAAATACGTTCTTGTTAATTACATCATTTATTTGCTCACATCTCAATTAAGCTCAGGTTAGTCTCCTGTCTTCCTGTGCACTCTGTTTCACTGTATGTATTCACACACAGAGCAGAGCAGCTGAAGCAAAGCTAGCATTAATTGAGTTGATGATAACTAGTTGTGTTATAAAAGCTGTGCAAGATCCGTTAATCCCAACAAAGTGAAATACAGAGGAAAGGGCCAATAGGGTGATTTAAATGTTGATTTAAATGGTTGTTTGTGTTTTTACATTAAAATTAAGTTAAACAACTGCAGACAAACACACAACACTTGTTGGAATAGTTGGTTCCTTCTATGCTATATTAACCCACCTTCTAGCACAATGTGCAGACATAGCCTCACTGCTGCCCTGGGTTAGGGTTTTGTTGTAGTCCCATGCTAAATGATCAAATTATCAGCAACTAGAAGATCTCTCCCCAGACATTTTGTCCTCACAGTTTTTCAGTTAAAAAGTTTGACTTTGGGTTTTGTAGTTCTATAAAATTTGTATCCCCAGTAGTTTTTTGATATGATGCCATTGCTGGCCAATATTAGCTATAATCTATAATACGTTTATAAATGAAAATTATAAAAGTAAAGATGAGATGGGCAGCTTCACTGTGTTTGGAGCCACATATATGTCAATCAGCTGCTCCAAACTCCAACACACAAAAAAATCTCGCAGGAGGCTGTTTCATCCGATATATCGGGATATCATATTTTATGTTTTCGACCCTATCCTATGTTAGTTAAGCTCAAATAAAGTGTGAAAAATTTTTCAAAGAGATATTTACAGTAATCAAACTGGGCTGTGCACATGCTGGAAGTCAAGTTTTTTTCCCTCCTGAAAACAGCCTGTTGGATGTTTAATTGATCATTGTTTTGTCATAAATATGTGATCTGGCAGTTTGAATCAGAATTATAGCCGATACAAAACAGCGATTGATGCATCCCTAGGTAAAACTGGTTTGTGGTTGTCATTTCTCCATCGCTTCTTACCAGAAACTTGCACAAGGATCAAACATGTCCGGCGATATTTGACAACTTAATCCCTCCTAATTGACCAAACATTATTCCATTAAACATCAACTTCTATTCTCCTGCAGCAGCAACAGCACACCAGTACTTTCTCCTTTATCTTTACTCACTTGCATGTTGCAGCACTGATACAGCAACATTTTCCTTCAAAGATTCTTCTTCCTTTAGTTTTCTACTGAATGCATCTTTGAACTCTCACCTTTCAAAAATGTTTTTCTACAGGCTAAAGCCTCCGTTACTGCACCAAGAAGCCCATCTTGGAGCCAAAAAGTTTGTCTTCCATGGTTTCAGAAGTACATTGGCAACAACCTTTGCATCAAATTCTGTGTTATTATAAAACATTACTGTTATTCTAACTTCATAAGTCATAATGTCCACTGAATGCGCTTGATGTTGGGATACACATGTTAAGCATTAGCTAGTTCCTCGTTAGTGTGCATAGTAGCCTACTGGCTCTAGGTCAGCCATAAAGCCCTTAGTGATGCCTTATTCTACATGAGCATGTTCTGTAGGTTTTAGGATATAACAACAAGTCTTTTGTCAGTACCTTCATAATTACTGCTCATTGATGGATAAATAGAGAAGATCTTGTACATGAACTATGATTTTAATATGCTTTACTCACGGTGAGCCTCGTAAGAACTGAACCTTGAGGCAGGTTGTTTTAGTATCATTAACTGCTGCTTCTTACAATAAGATGAAGTTTAGGAGAATGTGTTAAGAATTCACCTGTTTCTTGTTTCCTGGTACAGTTCAGCGTTCATAAACCTTTCCTTCCTGTAAAACTGTCAAATCTGTAGAATTCTCTCATTTTTGACCTGTGACTTTTTTTTCCCTCCTGTTACTGCCCTCATTTTAATATATCTGTCTGTTTTACTAGATATGTTTGGGAATCTCTGAAGTTAGTCTGCTTGCACTAAAGGATAATAGAACCTGTAAGACTCGATAGCTCTCCAGTTTTAAAATTTCGGACTTCTCACTTTAGAATAGCATCGTTTAACTGCAGTAGTTGGGAGCCATGGGTGAAGAAGAGCCAGTGTTAGAATAGGGAACCTTTTATAGATTCATATTTATCAAAGTACATGTGAGTTAACTGTGAGCAAACCTCAAGAATTAGAATGGGTAGCATGTTTGTATTCAGGGTCAAATATGATTTAGTGTTATTACATACGAATAGTGCAGTTTATGTTGGCATAGCTTCCTCTAAAGATCATAATTCAGGTACAGCAGCTTTCTTATGTTTGGTTTACAAGCAGTAACCAGATGGAAAACTCTTAAGTTAATGGTCCAGTATTGGTAGAATATGATCAAGAAGAACAGGGTGTTAATAGGAGCTTTATAATGACTAATTACAATACAGTAGGTTGCTAATGTGCATTATAATGAGCAGGAAGCCACCTGGCCGAGGTGCTTCTGAAACCATGAAAACTTGAAGGTTTCTGAACGTTCTCTGCAGTTCTGCTTTCTTTCCTAACTTGTTGTGCTCGCTGCCTGCAGGCGGCACAGGTGGTGCTGATTGCCTTGTTTGAGCTCAACACCCCAGAGTTCACCATGCTGCTGGGAGCACTGCCCAAAACTTTCCAGGACGGCGCCACCAAACTGCTGCACAATCACCTGAAGAACACGAGCAACACCAGCAGCAATGTGGTCAGTAAGATTTCTATTTCACTGAGGTGAAAAATTATACATCCATCATCAAACCGTAGTACTGACATGTCTGTCTAGGTTCAGTCATCCAGGTTATGGTATTCTAAAAATGAGTTGAACTGATTGAACTTGAGCTGGGCTTCTTTTTAGGTTCAATAAGATCTTTTAACTCTGAAAGGCTCGAGTGGAGTTCTCACTTTGGAGGGTGGTCTCTGTGTTATAGGGGGATGATAGTTGGTGCTCTGTTCAACAGAGGTTAGTCCAGTTAGACATGGATGGCCTACTTGCACTCCCCATCAGCTTTTGGAACTTGGGATGCCTTTTGGATAAGGGGTGAAGCATCTTCAAGAACCTTAAAAGAAGTCTAGTTGGCCTCGATCAAGCACTTTAAAGTAGTACTGTTAGATCTGCATAGATGAGAAGGCAGCATCTAAAAAGGTTTGCTTGTATCTAATTTCATGCCGTTGATATTCAGGGCTCTCCAAGTAACACTATTGGCCGAATGCCGGCTCGCCACACACCCAGCAGGACCAGCCCTCTTACCTCACCAACAAACTGCTCCCATGGAGGACTCTCTCCAAGGTAGGCAGCTGCCTGTGATCACACTATGTCCTTAAGGACACACTCACTGTGTTGATGCATGGCTGTGTTTTAACTGTTGGGATACTGCTGCTGTCATCATGTGTCACCTGTAGACAAACTAACGTGCAGCCAGGTGGTTGCCAGCTGCGGTTGTAGGAGCATGAGACTGAGTGAGCTGCTCCAGAGATTACAGCCCATAATTCATTCACACATACGTGAAAATAAAGGAACAAAGTAATTATTTACAAAGACACAAGAAATCTTACAAAACTCCTCTTGCCAATTGTCTGATTGATAAAACTAATTACTGCCTCAGACACAAGTGTCGCTGCACAGCGACTGATAAATGAGCCTTTTAAGTTGTCATATACGGTCATGTTGTAAAAGAAAACCAGAGGAGGGTGATTGCTGCATTAATCTGCTGTTTTTACAGCATAATACAGCTCACTTACCTAAAATCCAGTTTCATTATTCCACACTGAGCAGCTCATTCAGCTCACACACTCTGCCTGGATTGTCCTTTTATCTGCCAGCAGAAATCCATAAACACTGAGAAGTTAGTTAGTGTTTCTGCACTTGAACCTGCAGTGCACCTTATATGGAGAGCATTAGCAACACAAAAATGCTTTTTCAAGGTTATCTTGCAAGGTATAGTCACAGTCACACAGCTAACTAATTTACCCAGCTTCCCCCATAAATACCACAAACCATACTGGATTGAAATTTGGGCAAAAGAACATCTCTTTGAGTAGCACTGCCTCACTTTCAGCCCAGCTGCCATGATCAGATTGCTTCCTCGAAGTCGTGTTCTGACCACTCGCATTTGTGCATCTGAGATTTATCTGAAATGGTGAAGAGGGAGTCAGATCTGGCAAGAAGATGCTACCTAGCATCCACAGACCATATGGGTGCATCACACAGATACAGATTAATTATTGCTGTGTAGCATTTAGTAAGAATCCTAGAATTTTACTCACTGTGAAACTGGAGCTCAGACTTCTTGGACAGTCTATTTGCACAATTAACTGCACAGCTGCCGTATTATTGGTCAGATAATCGCTCCAGAAGGCTCCTACAGAACAAACAGGGTAGCTAACAGCTACAGCCACCTGTCTGTCAAACAGGCCACGCCCCTGACAATACAAACTGGTGCATTGTAAAAATATTCACCCCTTGTACAGTTGTTATGAAGGTGGAAATTAGCTGTAGAAACCAAAACAGTTTTTGTATAGGGCTGTAAATGTGATTATTTCTGCTGTAAATTTGGTGTCTCTGGTTTACGTTAGAGGAATTCCTCTTTATTTGTTAATCCTGGAAGCTGAAACTTGTTTCTTTTTATGTTAATAGGGACAAAATCTGCTTTCTCTACACTTTAATAAAATCCAAATGGATGAATTGTGTAAAAAAAAATAAATAAAAAAAAAGACCTGCCATTAACTATAAAACAGAGAAATTTGTTTTTGGCACTTTGACACTGGTGGTCAGAACAGGACTTTCGGTGAAGTGAACAAGGAAACAACCTTAACGATGAGACTCTCCAACTTAAAATCAGTTAAAAGTTCAGTTTACACAGACGAAGTCAACACGCTCACTTTTTATGGGATTCTGCTACTTTTCCTCTTTAATTAACACTTTCCCGTAACCTTAAAGCTCAGACTAGTTTCTTTTTGTCTTTTCTCTTTCTCTTCCTGTGCACTCGCTGTTTTCCTCTCTCTCCTCCCCTCTCTTGTCTTGTCCCGTGCTCTCTCCTCATGTTGTTTGTTTCCATCCAACTTTCCCTGCTCTCTCACTCCTGTCTGTCCGTCCTTCCCTCCCGGCCGCGCTGTGACAACAGTCGGTTATGGGGTTGGGGTGTCGACGGACTATCAAAGCACCCCCCTGCCCCCCCTCCTCCTCCTCCTACGCCTCACTCCACCTCTGCTGCCCCCACCATAAGGGTCCTGCGCAGAGCGTATTCACCCAGGTAATGAGGCGGGCACGTTGGAGATTGTGGCCTAAAGGAATCCACACTCTCATCCTTTTCTTTACCCAGTTTGCCAAACCACTGGAGAGTGGGTTTTTTGTTTTGTTTTGTTTTGTTTTTTTGTTCTGCTTATGCATTAAACCATCATAAAGTGGAAGCATCCTGAGCATAAATCTATAATTTTTAAGGTTCATGTCAGTCCTGACCTTTCACACTCTAAATCACTCTGCTTGTCTGTCAAGAGCACAGCTTCTTCGCATGTATATGTCTGCAGATTCATATGGCTGTATTTTGCTTCTGCTGCATATTTTATATAAAAGGATATATATTTCTTTGTATGTCTGTGTGTCTGGTAGCATGATGGAGTACGACACGGAGAACATGAACTCAGATGAGATCTACAGCTCGCTGCGTGGCGTCACTGAAGCCATCCAGAGCTTCTCCTACCGGAGCCAGGAGGATCTGCATGAGCCAATTAGACGGGAGGCAAAGAGGGATGATGCAGTAAGCCACAAGCTTTTTATCCAGAACTTCTTAGAAATCTGGAAGTTCATTTGCCATTAAATGCTTAGAATGAATTAGGATACATTTTAAAAACACTACCACATCACATTTATCATTTTTAAGACTGCATTTAAACAGTTTTTAGGTTCTTAGAGCCCGAAAGTGGTTTGGCTTTCTGTGTGTATGCTGGACATGAAATAACTGTGCTTTCAGTATCTTCTGCTGGTTTCTGTAACCCTTTAAAACGTTTTAGTCACTGCTATTTTGGGGGGTTTTTTTGGAGCAGATGTGACCATATTTAGATGAGAGGATGGTGTTCTAAGTTGTCATAACTTGTTGCCAAGCTACATCTATTCACTGCATGGGATCACATCTACCAATGACTTTCTTCCTGTTAAAAGGGACTTTTTCCTTCCCACTGTCGCCAAAGTGCTTGCTCATAGGGGGTCTCATGATTGTTGGGTTTTTCTCTGTATGTGTTTTGGTAGTGTCTGCCTTACAATATAAAGCGCTTTGAGGCAACTGTTGTTGTGATTTGGCGCTGTATAAATAAAATTGAATAGAATTGAACTTTCAAATAAAATCTCACTCACCAAAATTGGAGCGCAGCCTTCACAGAAGGTCTGTTAGTACTTGTCTGGTGACACTGAGGTGTTCCCAACCCAGTTGTGACACACAATCTATTCAGCGTGTCCTGGTCTGCACCAGGATCTCCCAGTTGCACATGCACAAAGCATAGGCTTGTAGATCTACCTGTATATTCAGAGCTTTGCTACAACAGACCAGTATAGCATCCACACACCTGCAGATTGATCTTTCTTAAATAGATGGTTGACAGTGGCATTAGTCTCTGTAGCCACAGACTGTATGTAATGCACTGATTAGTCTCCAGATTTTTTTCTTTTTGTGACGCTTGTGTCATTAAAAAAAAACAAAAAACTTGCATACTCTTTAGTTTGCTTTCATATTTTTATGGTTATTTGAAGCTAAAATGACTCTGAGCTCCAGATCTTCTTTACACCATTGCTAATCCCTCTCCCGTCTCACAGGCAGGGAGAGAAGGAGTAGCTTCCTCTCCTGGGTCTGATGCCCGGCTCGGTTTAGACGTGGTGGAAGGGGGTCGCACTGCCTTGGACAACAAAACCTCGCTGCTCAACACGCCATCGCCACGCTCCTTCT